>APFE030609138.1:117209-163283 GCA_000404065.3 Pinus taeda | reverse complement strand
TTTTTTGTTTTGTGTTTTTACATTGTTTTAATTTTTATTTTATTTTATGTTTTCATTAGATTTTTTAAATTCTAATGTTTTTCGGGGTCATGATAAAATATTTTACGCTATTATTTCGAAATGTTGAAATTTTACTTTTGAAAAAAAAATGTTTTCTCAGCTTTAACACTTTTCATTTTGAGGGTGTTTTGTGGACAATTTTTGCACAAAAAATTGGTTTTCACCACCATTTTTAAAACATGTTGAAAATTTACCCAAGAAAAAAAAGGTGCTATTCTAGTATCAACACTTTTCGTTTTTAGCATTGCTTTTGATGTTTTTTTGAGATTTTTTGGCCAGAGTTCCCGTTTTGAGTTTATAGTTCCTATTTCAAAGTTTACATTGTTGTTCATTGATAAGTGTGATTGTGCACCTTCTTCCTTCAAATATGATCTTATCTTTAGGGGAAACGTTCTATTGTTTGTCATTTGAACCTTTGTAATCCATTATTTGCTTGAAGGCCTATCCAAAATTGTGCACTCATCATTTTTGAAGAAGACATTGTAGCCCTTTTGCATGAGTTGTCCAATGCTTATGAAGTTATGCTTCAGATTGGGGACAAAGTAAACATATGAGATGTACTTCTTCTCCCCCTTATTTGTTAGGATATTAACTCTTCCTTTTCCCATGACAGAGACTTTGCTATCAGTCTCTAATGTCACTTCAGATTTCACACTTTCATCTAGATTGGAAAACATTTCTATGTTCCCCGACATGTGGTTGCTATACCCTGAATCTAGATACCATATATCACTTTTTTTTTCTTGTGCTACATTACAATATAAAAACATGTTATCATGGTTCTGATCTTCTTTTGTGAGATTTACACTTGGTTTATTATTAGTGTCATATCGTTTCTTTCTACATTAATTCGCATAATGACCATACTTCTTACAGTGATGACATTGGACTTTAGATTTATCATACCTCTGACCTTGTGCTTGATTTTCGCCTGGGCCTTGACTTGGATTTTGATTGTTGCCCCTTCCACTTGAGCTTGAAGGGATACTTCTTCCACCTCTTTGTGGGATTCTTTCTCTTCCTCTATCATATGATCTTCCTCTACCTCAAGCTTGACGAAAGTAAAATTTGTCTTGAAGGCATGCTCCAGTGAGGGGCTTGTTGCTCTATTCAGTATATGTTCATGAGAGATCAATGACGCATGAACCTCATCCACTTAGAGCTTTGAGAGATCCTTTGTCTCTTCTATGGCCACAACAATGGCATCAAACCTTGCTAGCAAGCTTCTCAAAACTTTCTCAACTATTCTCCTTTCCTCAAGTGACTCCCCATGAGACCTAATTTGAGTAACCAACCCAATTGCATGTGTAAAAAATGAGTCTACATTTTCAGACTCTTTCATACAAAGTGTTTCAAAATCTCTTCTCAAGATTTGTAGTTTTGTTGTCTTGAATTTTGGCATGCCTTGGTAGGTTGTCTGGATGGTGTCCCATGCTTGCTTGGACTTTGTTGCTTCTGCAACCCTTGTGAAAACACTTTCATGAACTGCTTGAAAAATTTAGAAGAGGCGTTTTCATCCTTCTCCCTGTTTTCCATAAACAAATACCTTTCTGCTTGAGACAAGGCATTTTATGATTCTGCATCTGTTGGTTCTTAAAAACCATTCTCCACCAAATCCCAAATGTCTTGAGATGAAAATAGGACCTTCATTGTAATAGCCTAATAATCATAATTTTTGCAATTAAAATGAAGTATTTGAGGATTAGTCAAGCTTGTGCTTGATGTTTCCATTTCTGAGTGAGAAAAAAAACTTTCTATTTATTGGTAAATACACTTCAAAAGGGAAAAAAATCAATTTGCCCTCAAAACAATTTATTTAATTACTAGTAAAACCACTTGATTTTACACCAAGAAATTTTAACCTCTCTCATACCATGTTAGAAAAATATTTATAGGGGCAAAGGAGAGGAGTCTCACTCAGAATTTGGTTGTTGCAAGGTAAGTCTTATGAGAATTCAATTGCCTCGAGGTAAGTCTTATTTCGCGGAGTAGTCTCACACAGAATTTGGTTGGGGCAAGGTAAGTTTTATGAGAATTCAATTGCATGGAGGTAAGTCTTATGTTGCGGCATGCAAATCACAACTACACAGAGGCTTAATAAAACATAGGAAATAACTCACAGCAAAATAGAGTAAAAGAAAAAAGAGTTGCAGTAAATTTACTCATGAATGTTTAAGACCACATCGCAACATAACATACTCTTGACTATAATATAAAACATAGGAAAATACATTTGCGATAAATGGAGGTTGCAGCTCCAAGTGAAAATACAAAAGACTTACTGTGATTTACACATGATTGGGGTTGTAGAGTAAATGTTTGTAAAACTCCGTAAAACTGGTTTTCACGTGCCCACCAATATTTCTTCCATGATTTTCTCCTCACTTACATCCATATTTATCTCAACATACAAATTTTACATTAATACATGATTACTTAATAAGCAACATGAGCGATTTTACATAGTAAATGGTTTTCTGAACTTGCAGGTGTTGTGGAGTGTGGGCATTAGTTGTAGAATAAATTTTTGCCCATATCTATTTACCAAAATTTATTAAATGCCTTAAACTCTTTGCTATGTTGCAGACTGGTGAGGGTTGTACTTCTGTTCTCACTTTAGTCCTTTCCCCGGCAAACAAAAATTGCAACAGTGTATTAAATTTCTACTCATATTTATTTACCAAAAATTATTAAATGCCTTAAACTTTTTGCTGGTTAGGGGCGTACTTCTGTTCAGTCTTTTCCCCTAAAACAAAAATCGTAACCTTGCAGTAGTTGACTAGGCAAGCATGGTGTTTGTCAGTTTGTTTCAGACAGTAGTTGGGATTATTATTTCCAACAATGACTATGTGGTAGGTTTGGCGTGGGTGTGGTGGTGATGGTTGAAGATGATGTCGATAGTAACTTTCAGTGTAGGCAGTGAAGAGAAGACTTTGCGAACATCTTCAAGTTTAACAACTATTTTCCTTTGCTCTTGTCGAGTAGATTTCTGGAATCTTCTACAACTCAAGTACACTCTTAATTCGACTTTTATTTCTATTAGAAAGATATAAAGCACTTCTCTTGTTGCATATTTTGGAATATTTTGGAAATTTAACAAAAAGAAGAAAAGTGAATAGTGAAACAATTAACTTCCCTTCTCTCCATCAAATTTATCAATACACAAATCCACAATTCCATATGAACCTTACCTTTTGAAAAACATTGTTAAGTATATATAACATTTTACCATTCAATATATTTCTACACTACACAATGAAAAAAAATGGCAGGTTTACATAATCGAGTGAATATGAATATATGATATATCTGCACATAATACATACCATGCAACTTAATACCTAACGGGTTGGTTAAGTAGTTTAGTTGTACAGAAGGATAATACTTTATCCAATTGTAAATTTCATAAAATCCAAAAATACAAAGTTTTAAACACAGTTAACTTTTATTAATTGTAACTTTGATAAAATCCAAAAATCCAAAGTTTGGAATACAATTAACACGGTTTCCCCATTTTACCCAAATTTACAATCTAAATAAGCTGCAAAAAGTAACCATTGTCCAGGCTTCCTGTTGCCAAGACCTAGATGCAATTGCACAATACTTTTCTCTCTGTCTATTGCAAATTCTCCATGTTTAGATGTGGGTGAAGATAGTTAGTCCACCTAAGCTTGTAGCTTTTGCCAAACCTCTACAAACCCGAGGACATCAATGACTAAGCTTGTAGCTTTTGCCAAACCTCTACAAACCCGAGGACATCAATTGGATCTTTACAATGCCAATCACAACATACGCCATTTCATTCTATAACAACATAAGTATGACTAATAAGCTGAGGGTCATATTAGATTGTAGATTTTTAAAAATATTTCAAACATTGATCAATAGTAGTAAATTTTAAATTGATTTTATTTTGTAAAAACAAAAACTCAAGGTTAGAATTTCAAAATAGACTTACCCATCAAATATTTTCACAGCTTCCTTGCTTGTCTTCACAGTTTCAAAGAAGCATCTTGATGGTATCCCAAATTTTTACGCTGAAAGGAATTTTCTTTGTCGGCTTTGGTTGGGCAAAGACAGTTCACTCTGGGGACTCATAAGTGTCTATTTTAGCCTCTCCCTCCACTTAAAAATCTCAAGCATGGGTGTCTATTTTAGTCTCTCCTTCCACTTAAAAATGGACATTTGTCTCAAGCACTGGGTTGGTTGTTTGAAACTCGAAGAAATTTCGAGTACTTCATCGTAGTTACCTAGGTTTCAATCTCATTAGTCACCTACACGCGGTCTAGAGAATGCCGACTCTCAAGGTGGAGTTTTCTCAGCAACCTTGACTAAAGTTGAAGCTCTATCTACTGGCCAGTTAAGCCCAAGTGTAATTTAATTCTAATCTTGATGTTTCAGCATTACCACTATGTAGTTATAAAATAGGTTATTGATCAAGAAAGAAGGTTAAATTAACCAAGAAAGAGAATGCAAATGAACATAACTATACAAGTAAAAAACTCTGGATTTACGTGGTAAAACCCTGACATGGTGTCAAGGAAACATCCACGGGGAAAGGGATTGGAGTTTCTATTCAATCAATAAATGGTTCTCCTTACAATAGTTTAGGCATTCATTAGTTTTATTTATGAGCCTCCGTTACATAACCGCTGATTTAGCATGAAACTAACTTGTCAATAACTAATACAATTTACCCAAATTTACATTAATTAGTTGTCAATTACCAATGAACTCCACCTTGACAACGGTTTTCCTAATCCCCTGCCCATGCCTATTCATCATCTCTTCTCCAAGCCAAGAGAAGTTAAACACCATCGCGGTTTATCTACCGTAACTGGCTTTGTGAATATGTCTACACAATTCTCCCGTGTATGGACCTTTTGAAGAGATACTTTTCCGCCATCGATCACATGTCCCTAAAAATGATACCTTACATCGGTATGCTTGGTTTTGTTGTGATAAGCAAGATTTGTAGCGAAGTGAATAGCATTCTGACTGTCACAAAGTACATTCACTTTCTCCTGCATCCTTCCAATCTCATCAAGTAGACCCTTTAACCAAATATCTTCTTTACTAGCATCTGAAGTAGCTATATATTCTACTTCGGTAGTGGACAATCCAACTGTTTCTTGAAACTTTGACATCCAACTAATTGCTCCACCTGCAAGAGTAGAGACATAAACTGTAGTAGATCTTCTTTCGTCCAAATCACCTGCATAATCAGCATCTACATATCCACAAACTGATCCTTCACTACCATTAAAGATGATGTAATGGTCACTTGTGCCTCTTAGATATCGAAGCACCCATTTCATTGCTCGCCAATGTTCTTTACCTGGATTTTCCATGAACCTGCTGACAACTCCAATTGCATGTGAAATGTCAGGTCTTGTAGATAGCATCACATACATTAAGTTGCGTACAACATTTTCATATGGTACATCAGACATATGCTACTTTTCCTCATCAGTTCCAGGACTCAAAACCAAAGAAAGCATAAAATGGGAAGCTAATGGAACATTAACAGGTTTCACAATGTTCATACAGAAATTTTCAAGTATTTTCTCCACATACTTCTCCTGTGATTACTAAAGCTTACCATTTTTCCTGTCTCTGCATATCTCCATGCCTAAGATATGTTTTGTTGCTCTAAGATCCTTCATATCAAATGTCCTAGAGAATTGAGCCTTTAACCTGTTGATCCCTTCAATGCTTTTGCTTGGAATAAGCATATCGTCAATATACAAAGCTAAGATAATGAATATGCCATTGAAGCTTTTGAAGTATACACAATGATCATACTCACTTCTAATAAAGTTTTGGCTCACCATGAAGGAGTCAAACTTCTTGTACCATTGTTTGGGAGACTACCTCAGACCATACAATGATTTCCTGAGCTTGCAAACTAATCTTCTGTTGCGACCTTGTACAAAACCTTCTAGTTGTTCCATATATAAATCTACATTAAAATCACCATGTAGAAAGGTTGTTTTAACATCTAACTATTCTAACTCAAGGTTAAGTAGTGCAGTTAGTGCCAACACAGTATGAATAGAAACAAGTTTTACAACTGGTGAAAAGTTCTCATGAAAGTCGATACCTTCAACCTAAGAATACCCTTTTCCTACCAGTCTCACCTTATACCTTTCGATACCTCCATCAACTTTCCATTTCAATTCGAAGACCCATTTGCATCCAACAATGCTTCTCCCTTTAGGAAGTTCTACAAGCTCTCACGTATTATTCATGGCTAATGAATCCATTTCTTCTTCCTTAGTCGTTTTCCATTTTCCACTATTCGTATCATCTACTGCTTCCTAATAACAAGAAGGTTCCCCATCTTCAGTGATCAATGAAAAAGATGAAGCAGCATATTCATAGCTTTTGGGAGTTTTCCTTTCCCTTGTAGAACTTCTTAGAGTGACTGGTTGTTGAACTGGTTCAGAAACCTCAACAGCTTCCTTTGTATCTTCAATACCATTTTCTCCAGAAGTCTCTTCTTCCTTTTGACTGTCACCGAAATGTCTAGCCTCCAACTGAATTTATTGATTTGACGATACTTGTTCCTGTTCAATTCTTTCAACATTTGATTTTAAAAAAGAAAATTCATCAAATGTTACATCTCTACTAATGACTATCTTCAGCGATGTAGGATCCCACAACCTATATCCTTTCACCCCATAGTCATACCCAACAAAGACATAACATTTCAATTTTGGATCTAATTTTGAACACTAATTTTGAGGAATAAGAGCATAAGCATCACGACCAAATATCCTTAAATGTGAATATTCACAAGACTGACCTCACCAAACTTCTTCAAGAATTTTACAATTAATTGCTACTAAAGGTGATCTGTTAACTAAATAACAAGCAGTGGATACTGCTTCTGCCCACAACTCCTTTTGCAAGTTAGCATTGTTGATCATGCTTCTGGTTCTTTCCATAAGAATCTGCTTCATACGTTCAACAATGCCATTTTGCTGAGGAGTATCAACAACAGTTTTGTGTCTAACAATTCCTTCATCCTTACAGTATTGTTCAAATTCTATTGAAGTGAATCCACCACCATTTTTATTTCTTAAACATTTAATTGATTTGTCTATTCTTTACCCTACCATTTCTTTAAATTGTTTAAATATATTGAATCCATCAGCTTTGTTTTTCAGCATAAAGACCCAAATTTTACGGGAGAAATCATCAATAAACATTAAAAAATATAGAGCACCTCCATATGATACAACAGGAGATGGTCCCCACAGATCAGAATGAATATAGTCTAAAATATCTTTACTATTATGATTTCTAGTTTCAAATCTCTGTTTACACTGTTTTCGATACACACAATGTTTACAAAAATCCAACCTCAAATATTTCATATCAGGAAGAGATTTACTTTTCATCAGTATCTAAAGACCTTTCTCGCTCATGTGACCCAATCGTTGATGCCATAGGCGAGTACCTTCTTCTTCTTTTTCTGACACAATTGCTCCTTCACTAACCTGAGTACTTCCTTTGAGTCTGTAAAGATTTCCGACCTTTTCTTCTTTCATAACAACTAGGGCACCTTTAGACACTTTCAGCACTCCATTCTAACCTGTAAACTTATAACCATCTGAATCCAACACTCTTAAAGAAATCAAATTTTTCTTCAATTCAGGTACATGTCTGACACTAGTTAATGTTCTAACTTTGTTATCATACATTTTAATCCTGATATTTCCCATCATAACATTCTGACATGTTACATTATTACCCATAAACACAGAAATACCATGTACATCTTGATATGAAGTAAGCCAATTTCTATGTGGACACCAGAGTCTAACAGCCAGTTTTCAAAACCCTGAGAGACATTACATACAGGTGAAGTTTCATCTATCAGACATAATTCTTCAGTAGATAAAACTTCGTTTATTATACCTAAATCAACCTAATTTTCTTCCTTCTTCGGGTTATCAAACTCTTTTCATTTTCAATAGTCTTTCTTCAGGTGTCCAGTTTTATTACAGTACCAACATTTTTATTTACACTTCATTCCCTTTGATTTAGATCTGGAAAACCCCCTTATTTTTTCTCCTCTTTCCTTTGACTGCCCTCTAGCTATCATGGCTTCTGCTGTTGTCGTTTCAGTACTAGATTTCTTTCATACTTCTTCAGACAAGAGAGCTCCCACAACTGATTCAAATTTCAAAGAATCAGCAATGCTCAAACTGATTGAAGTTACGAAGTGGTCCCATGACTCGGGAAGAGAACACAAAAAGGTTATAGCTTTGTCTTCTTCCTGAATTTTAACTTCAATCTCTGCTAATTAGCATATAAGTGTATTAAAAACATTTAAATGCTCTGCAACTTTTGAAACCTCGTTCATTCGAAGACTATACAATTGTCTTTTCAAATAAAATCTATTGGTTAACAACTTGGTCACATATAGATTTTCCAGTTTTTCCCATAAGCCTCAAGTTGTACTCTCTTCAATAATGTTGAGAACTTCATCTTCCAGGCATAACTTGATGGTGTTGAGAACTCAGGCATCTAAGTCCTCCCATCTGAATCTTTCATGCTAGCAAGTTTCTTATTTGCCCTGTCCAAAGCTTTGTGCAACCCTTGTTGCACCAGCAAATCCCTAACTTTCAATTTCCAGAGAGCAAAGTTGTTCTCGCCTGTGAATTTTTCCACCTCGAACTTTGCATTTGACATCTTGGCCATTTTCTTCCTACTACCCTTCCTCCTAGGATTTCTCCTAGGGTTTCTATTTTTCTATCTTTCACCTCTTAGGGTTTCTATTTTTTTCTTACCTAGGGTTTAAACTAAATAGAAAAACCAAGAAAACCTACACCAGAATTCTTTTGGCCTTTTTTTTCAAATTTAATGGAAAAAGCTTATACAATTTCTGAAAAAAAAAAGATATAAAAATATTTGTTTTTTTATTATTATTTAAAGAAAACCCTTTAACAAACCCTGAATTTATTCACCAATTTTGCTGAAAAAAATACCTGGCCTTCCAAGATGATCACTCTTCAACAAGTAGTTGTCACGAAGCATGTTTGATTCACATCAAGTTCACCAACGTGTTCTTTCTTGCAAACTGCTCTTCGAGCTTTGGAAAACGCATATGCAGAAAGAAGAAATATGGACAGTGGCTCTCGATTCTTCGACCAACGCACAGAGTGGACAACCTCTTTGTAAGCAGAAAACACCTCCTTGCCAGTCCACGCAAAGGGCAGTGGTCCACGCAATGTCTCAGCAACCCACACAAGGCTTCCTTCACACGCAAGTCGCCAACATGCTAATAACGGGCCACGTAGGGCACACAGAAGGCAGCAAAGAGACCAACACAGAGAGAGAAAATGACTCTAGTAGCACGTAGAGGTCTTTGGCAGTAGAAGCACATAGTCTCTAGCAGCACGCAGAGGGCAAGCTCTTCTCCTTTAGCGGTAGGCTCTTCGAGCAACTCGACGAGCAACATGCAGAGAACACGACTCTAGTCCAACACTTGATGGCTCTAAGCCACGCCTCTGGAAAAGCTAACGACAATACACAGAGGGTAGATAGTAGCTTCCTTGATCAACATCGCAACACTCCTTAACGGTTTGTAAACCAGCAACAACTCCACGTGATGCAACCTTTTTTTTTCTTTCACAAGGATTTGCCTCCAAACTCAACTCAATCCCTCTGATACCATTTGTAGTTATAAAATAGGTTACTGATCATGTAAGAAGGTTAAATTAAACAAGAAATAAAATGAAAACGAACATAACCATACAAGTAAAAAACTCAGGATTTACGTGGTAAAACCCTGATAGGATGTCAAGGAAACATCCATTGAGCGAGGGATTGGAATCTCTATTCAATCAATAAATGATTCTCCTTACAATAGTTCAAGCATTCATCAGTTTTATATATGAGCCTCTATTACACAACTGCTAATTCGATATGAAACTAAATTTTCAATAACTAATACAATTTACCCAAATTTACATTAATTAGTTGTCAGTTACCAAAAAACTAGCCTACAGGTTCATAAACTCTTTTGGACAAAATTGATGGAAAGTGAGTTCTTGAAGAAAAAGTGTACTGAGTCATTTTTTCTACCTTAACTGTGGCGAGATAGTTTCCAAAATTATATAACAAGATAACTAAAATGAGCAAGAAAAGGATTTTTTAGGTTGTAAAAGTCCTAGTACTTTCTTGAGGCTACTGAGAAAATCCTGAGGACAGCCTCATTGTGTGTAAAGACTTTCAATTTCATCCCAACAAGACAAGACATGAAATGCTTCAAGATAATCTACTCCTCATATTCCCTTCAATGTTTCCCTAATTGGCTTCTTAGTTATATCAAAGAATTAACCTAATGTACAATGATAATCGGCTCTAGGTACCCTCTCGAGTGAGAGGTTTCTCGAAGTCTATAATTCACACTAAATGGATTTCACTTCCTCACTCTCGTTGTGTAGAAAACAAGTAGTAAGGAATAGGGTGCTCACTCCAGCATTTTGGTGTATCATAAAAGCACAACTCCTTAATGTGTGAATTCCTTCACTCCACCCACCCATGACAACTTCTTTGTGTCTTAGTATCTATCAGTATAAACTAGTTCACAACTTCACAATGATCATTATTATAAATGTGGATGCTTTGTGGTGCTTTTCCCAACGATTAGAGTGACGATGGAGTCAAACCGCTGCTGCGAAGCCCAGAGAGTGTGCATGTGAGATGCATCACTTCAATGAGCGTGCCTCGTTTCAATTACCATGAAAGAGTATGTTTTGTGTGAATTTCCATTTGCAAGATGGGCCAATGGAAAACAACCTTAAAATCCCCAGCCATACTGCAACTACTGTAGGCTCTGTTGCTCTACCATGCTGATGCAACGTAGAAGCAGAGTCCAGAAAACCCCCAAAATCACCCCGCTGATCCCCTTTAAGCTATAACCCGACTGTTTTCCTTTTTCCCGAAATACATTGAAAAACAATGCAAAACATTCATATTTACCTTTCTATATTGGCACGCTTATCGTATGCAAAAAGTCAACTCATCAATGCTTTGGAACTATCAATCTGGATCGGTGAGATCTAATGGTTGTTAGAGATTTCGGGTGAAACAATAGACTAGGGTTTAACCATCTGATGTATGATTTTATTCCCCTCCACCTTTGCTACGTGGCAACGTTTTAATGGGATTGGGTGCCAGACCACTAAAACCACCAACTTTTGACGCACACAATAACCATTCACTATAGTGAGACGGCTTGGTGATCTAATGGTCACGGTTGATTGCGATCCAATGGTTGCAATTTAATTGCTTGATCGTAAGTCACAATGTCCAATTCCCACGCTCCTTATGCTTTAAAGCACCGATCTGATATCGGTCTTACAGACCCAATATGGTATAGATCCTTGCTTATAAATGGTTTAGGTCCAGATTCCAAATCCGGCTATGTTTTGTGCTCTTTTTTAGTGTAAAATGGGTTTTACACTTGCGGGACCTAAACCACATAATAAACTTCGCCGACCTGATAAAGGTGATCCAATGGTTAGGATTTAAGTGGATCAGGCAATGATATTTAAAGAAAAGGCCTCGGAATTTTATGAAAGCTGCAATTTAGAGAAATGTAGAATAACAAAGGAAATAACACTTTGTCCCGAATACAAAGGATTTACAAGCAAACAAGGATTTCCATAGGTTCGATAACCAGTCTTACACACAATCTGATTCACTCATAATAAATTACTTACAGAGTCTTGGCCTTTGGCTTGATCACAACAAAATAAAAACCTCTATCTCGAAACCCAATCCACACACTATTCCTGCTCTTGCTGCACTCAATCCTCTCCTCAATTCTCTCTGTTTTCATTACATTTTTCCTTCCTTTTATAAATCGAATATCACTCTAACTTTGTCTTACAAATCAATCCCTATTTTTAATAAATCTAACAACAAATCTTCTAATTCCTATCTCTATCTCACACCTATGCTAACAATTCATCTTTGAGCCTAAAATGAGACAATTTCTAACTTATTACAATAATCAAATACAACTCAGTTCTTGAGAGATCAAACTCTCTCAGTAAAATTGATTTTTTAACAAATCAGGTCAATGAAATTCAACTTGTTTAGCCACAACCTATGAACAAACTTTCACATTGTTGGCTAAGTCTGGATGATCCTCCATTGGACTCTTGGGGAAGAAAAGAATCATCCTTCAAACTTCCAGGACTTACTCCATACTTCTGCAATTCTATTGTTGTCAACCAACTAGCATCCTCCACTGGTTGTCCTTTCCATTTAACTAGATATTGGAAATAAGTTTGTCCTCTGGTTCTTTTATATACACTTTTCTCCAATACAACTTCCACTTCTTTCTTATCTATCTTTGGCATTTGTTCTTCCCAAATCATAGTTTGAACTTCATCTCCTGCAGTTTCCTCCTATAGCTCTGTCTCTACCTCTTTGTATGGATACAAATATGCAACATTGAAAATGGGTGATATTCCAATCCCTTCTAGCAACTCAATTTCATATGCATTAGCTAAAAACTTTCTTACAATTTTACGTGGTCCTATCTTTTTCATTTTTAGTTTATTGTAAGTTTTAACAGGAAATCTTCCTTTTCTTGAATACACCATCACTAAATCTCCCACTTGGAATTATTTCTCTTTTCTTTTCATATCTACCCTCTCTTTGTATTTCCTGCTACTTTCCTGCAATCTACCTTTGACATCTTCCTATAGTCTTTGCATCTATTCTTCAAACTCTTCAACTTTTGCACTTCTGGTCTCCTGCTTTCCCAAATTTCTGAGCTTGAACACTCCTCTTGGATTCATTCCAAAAACAATATGAAGTGGACTCATTCCAGTACTTCAGCTTGGAGTATCATTATAAGCAAACTCAGCCTGAGCTAGTGCTCAATCCCACTGCTTAGGATTTTGGTACACTAAACTTCTCAATATTTTTCCCAAGTTCATGTTTACTACATCGGTCTGTCCATCTGTTTGAGGATGGTATGCTGAACTAAAACTGAGGTTAGCTCCCAGTTTCTTCCAAAGAGTTCTCCAAAAATGCCCTATAAACTTGGTATCTCTAACAGACAAAATACTTACAGGTAACCCATGTAATCTTACAATCTATGAAAAGAATAAATTAGTTATGTGTGTTGCATCACTAGTTTTCCTACATGCAATGAAATGTGCCATTTTGGAAAATCTATCTACTACAACAAAAATAGAATCATTCCCTCTCTGGGTTTTTGGTAATCCCAAAACAAAATCCATGCTAAATGCATCCCATGGTCGTTTTGGTATTCGCAATGGCTGATACAATCCTGTATTCTGGCTTCTCCCTTTAGAATGCTCACATATCCTGCACTTCTCAACAAATTTCTTAACATCAGTCTACATTTTTGGCTAATAATAAAAAGCATTCACCTTAGCAAAGGTTTTATTTTGTCCAAAGTGACCAGATAATCCTTCACTATGTTTATCCTTTATTATGTTTTCCCTCATGGGACATTTGGAAATACACAATTTGTTGCTTTTAAACAATAGGCCTCCTTAAATGAGATAGTCCAACCACTGACTTCTGTTATGACTCATTGGATTTTGAACTGTTGTATAGATATCTTTGAAATCTACATCATCCCTGTACATTTCAATCATTTCCTCAAATCCTACAGCACCAACTTTGAATTCTTGCACAATAAAACTTACCTTGCTCAATGCATTTGCTACTTTATTTGTATTACCACTCTTGTGCTTTATTACAAAAGTGAAGATTCACAGGAATTCTACCCACTTGGCATGTTTCTGATTCAACTGTGGCTGGTTATTGATGAATTATAAGGCATGATTGTCTAAATACAATATGAATTCTTTTGGCAGCAAATAATGTCTCCATTTTTTCAAGGCCTGCACAATAGCATAAAACTCTTTATCATAAGAGGAATATTCCTTTGCATGATTTAATTTCTCACTGAAGTATGCTATTGGTATTTGTTCCTGACTAAGAACTGTGCCAACTGCGACTCCACTAGCATCTATTTCTACTTGAAAGACTTTCTCAAAATAAGGCAAAGCTAAAATTGGCTCCTCTGTGATTTTCTTCTTCGGCAAATTAAAATTTCTATCTACTGCTTCTGTCCACTTGAATGGATGATTGATCTCCTTGATTGTCTCAAGGATTGGTGCACAATTATGACTAAAGCCTTTGATAAACTTTCTGTAAAAACTTGCAAGACCATGGAAGCTTCTTACCTAAAATACACTTATGGGAGTAGGCCAGTTCGAAATTGCTTGGACTTTCTCTGGATCCATCTTCAAGCCTTCTTTAGAAACTACAAATTCCAAGTAAAGTGACTCTTCCTTCACGAAACTACATTTCTTCATATTTATCAGTAGTTTCTCTTTCTGCAGAGTTCTTAGCACTAACTTAAGACGCTCTAGATGTTCTTCTATACTTTTACTAAAAACTAGAATATCATCAAGATAAACAATAACAAACTTGCCTGCATACTCCTTCAAGACTTCATTTATTAATCTCATGAATGTGCTCGGTGCATTAGTGAGTCCAAAAGGCATCACTAACCACTCATACAACCCACTATTTGTTTTAAATGCAATCTTCCAATCATCACCTTCTCGAATTCTTATTTGGTGATATCCACTCTTCAAATCTATTTTAGTAAAGTATTTTTATCCACTCAAATAGTCTACTATATCATCCATGTGTGGCAAAGGAAATCCGTACCTGATTGTGATCTTGTTGATGGCTCTGGAATCTGTGCACATGTGCCATTGTCCTGCTTTCTTTGGAATGAGTACTGTTGTTACACCACATGGACTAGGACTTTCTCTTATTATCCCCTTATCCATCAGCTCCTACACTTGTCTTCCAACTTCTACATTCTCTTGAGGAGTTAATCTGTATGCTACTTTATTTTGCAAACTTTCTCCTGGTATTAGGTCAATATGATGACTAATACTCCTAATCAGTGGCAATGCATTCGTAAACTCATCCACAATAATTTCAGCAAAATCATCTAATAGACTTTTAACTACTTCAGGCAAATCATCCAAGTTTGTGGAAGTAAAAATTACCTTTGATCTTCCTACAATAGCAAAATGCAACTCCTCATTCTTCACTACTTCTTGTAGCATCTCTTTTCCACTTATCAACATAATACTCCTTCCAGGTGTTCCTTTGTCAGCATTATCCTTCTATGGCAGCAATGTGTGTTTAGTTCCATCCTTCTCCAGAGTATAAGTGTTTCTCCTTCCATCATGAATATCTTTTCGATCAAATTGCCAAGGCCTTCCCAACAATACATGGCATACTTCCATGGGCATTACATCACATAATATCACATATTTATACCTACCAATTTGTATCTCCACCTTGCATTGTTCAGTCACAATAATCTGATGTCCCTTCTGTAACCATGATACCTTGTAAGGAGTAGGGTGCATGGTCTTTGCTAGTCCGAGCTTGTCCACCATCTCTTTAGAAACCAGATTGTCAGTGCTTCCACTATCAATTATTTCTTTGCATCACTTACCTTTTGATTTACAGGTAGCTCTAAACAAATTCTTCCTCTGTGTTGGTTCTCCAATCTCCAGATCTACCCTAAGAAACGTCCTTCTCAATAATAGTGATTCACCTTCTTCAGGGACTTCTTCCTTTTCCACAAGTCGAGGTGGTTCTGGCTTTACCTCAGCCACATTAGCATTCCTCTGACTTGTTGGTTTATTATGAGGACAGTCCCATGACATATGTCCTCATTCTTCACATGTATAACACCGAACATCTCTTCCTCACCCTCTTCCTATGGTCATAAATCTTCCTCTGTTAAATTCTCCCCTCTTTGGTGGTCTTCTACTTCAGCTTCCTCCTTCATGCTAATGTTGTTGTCCCCTTGGTCTGGTAGTTCCCCTACCTCTTACTGAGCTTTTTCCTCTATTCCTTTGACTTTGTTTCCTCAATATCTTCTCTTTTCCCTTCAAACCTGTTTGATAGGCTTCTTCAATAGTCTTTACACTCAACAAGCTAATCTCATCCTGTATATCATACCTTAAGCCATTGACATATCTAGCTACCTTCTCCATGTCATCTTCTACACATCCTGCTCCAATACTCAATCTATAAAACTCTTATGTGTATTCTTTAACAAACATTCCTTTTCGCCTTAAATTTTGCAATTGCTTAAAAATATTTAGCCGATAGTCTTTAGGCATAAATTTGGCTTTCATTTTACTTACCATTTTATCCTATTGATTAATCTTGGACTTTTCTTTCCTCGTTCTGGATGTTTGTAGTTCATCCCACCAAATAGATGCATGACCTTTAAACTGGTAACTGCAAATTTCACATTCTTTTTTTCATTAGTTTCATCTTCATAGTCAAAATACTTGTCTAATGAATTGATCCAATCCATCAGCTCTTCTGTATTGAGACTCCCTTCATACATAGAAATTTCCATCTTTGTTTTTCCTCCTACTTTCACCAACATCATGATAACTCTGGTAGTTTCATTGTCTTCGTCTCTTTCCTCCTTAGGAGATTCTTCTGAAGAGCTCTCATCTCCTTCATCGGAAGCTCTTTTTTGAGTAGTCTCAATTGTCTGCATTCTTGTATGTAGACTCTGGACCTCTTATAGTATAATTCCATTTTCTTCAGGTCTTCCTCGACCAATGCCAGCTCCTCAGTTTGGCAGCATTTTCGCTACAAACAACCATTTCTTTTGCTCTGATACCAAAAATGATGCAGCGCGAAAGCAGACTCCAGAAAAACCCTAAAATCACCCCGTTGATCCCCTTTAAAATATAACATGACTGTTTTCCTTTTTCCCAAAATATATTGAAAAGAAATGAAAAACGTTGAGATTTACCTTTTTATATTGGTGCGCTTATCGTATGCCGAAATACAACGCACCGATGCTTCGGAACCGTTGATCTGGATCGATGAGATCCGACGATTGTAAGAGATATCAGGTGGAACAACAGACCGAGGTTTAACCATTCGATATACGGTTTTATTCCCCTCCGCCTTTGCTACGTGGCAACGTTTCAATGGAATTGGGTGCCAGACCACTAAAACCACTTACAACTTTTGACACACCCGATAACCATTCACTTTAGTGAGACCGCTTAGTGATCCAACAGTCGTAGTTGATCACAATCCAACGCTTGCAACTTAATTGCCCGATCACAAGTCACAATGTCCAATTCCCAGGCTCCTTATGTTTCAAAGTGCTAATTCGATATCAGTCTTACGAACCCGATATGGTATTGATCCTTGC
Source organism: Pinus taeda (assembly GCA_000404065.3). NCBI lineage: Eukaryota > Viridiplantae > Streptophyta > Pinopsida > Pinales > Pinaceae > Pinus > Pinus taeda. The sequence continues at coordinate 145,927 of APFE030609138.1, read as the reverse complement.
CTATAAATGTTTCAAGTTCGGATTCCAAATCCAACTATGTTTTGTGCTCATTTTTAGTGTAAATTGGGTTTTACACTTGCGAGGACGAAACTACATAATAAACTCCGTCAACCCAATAAAGGTGATTCGACGGTCAGGATTTAAGCGGATCAAACAATGATATTTAAATAAAAGGCCTCAAACTTCTACGAAACCTGTGATTTAGACATGAAACGTAGAATAACAAAGGAAATAACACTATGTCCCGAATACAAAGGATTTGCAAACAAACAAGGATTTACACAAGTTCAATAACCAGTCTTACACACAATATGATTCATTCATAATAAATTACTTATAGAGTCTCAGCCTTGGGCCTCATTACAACAAAATAAAGACCTCTGTCTCAAAACCCAATCCACACACTATTCCTGCTCTCGCTCCACTCAATGCTCTCCTCAATCCTCTCTATTTTCATTACATTTTTCCTTCCTTTTATAAATCAAATATCACTCTAACTGTGTCTAACCAATCAATCCCTATTTTTAATAAATCTAATAGCAAATCTTCTAATTCCTAGCTCTACCTCACACCTATGGTAACAACTCATATTTGAGCCTAAAATAAGACAATTTCTAACTTATTACAATAATGAAATATAACTCATTTCTTGAGAGATCAAACCCTCTCAGAAAAACTAATTTTTAACCAATCAGGTCAATGAAATTCAACTTGTTTAGCCACAACATGTGAACAAACTTTCACATTACTGGCTAAGTCCGAATGCTCCTGCATCACATGCCCATCACAATGAAAATGCTGACACAAGATGTGCTTCTGTTACACTTCCATTTTCTGCTCTCCTTCATAAAACAAACCAGCAAAGCCCCGTCAAGACCAAAGGCATATCCATCATTCCCTCTTCAATTTATTTCTACTTACTGGTGCAGTATTGTATACTAGTGTAGCATTCACTACCTAAACATTTTTGCATTCCGAGCGACCACAAGTTCTAGAAAAAGGTAAACTGACTAACTATTACGTCGAGCTAATTTCCGATATTTTTTCTTTGTATTAATCTTTGATGTCTAATACCCAACCACATGATTGTGCATATAAAGAAAGTCTTCTTAAAAAATACTTGTGGCATAGCTAAGAAATTGTGCGACTTCTTAATCCTAACCAGTTCGAAAGTAGATGATGCATTGGAAGCTCTTGAACAAGAAAGCATCTATGTATATTCTGCACTAACAAAGGAGGAGGACATTGATTCTCAATTTGGAGCTACAGATGATCGGATAATCGTCGATTCATATTGTACGCTGATTTTTCTCTCAAGCAATATAGATAATATTATTTATTTGAAATTGCATGCATATTTAAATTTTCTAATGGTGATGCTCACAGTTTATACACATAAAAATTATATTGTAGATGGCGTTCTGAAGTGGTAGAGACAGACTATTGGAGGTTGTAGTTTGTAGGTTCACTTCAACGGGGTGTACTGTTTTTGTTGTTGTTTTTGGAGTTTCAGAAACAATCACATTCTTGATAGCCCTAGCTGGAATTGGCTAAAGGCACTTCATGTTTCCATTCGATCCATCAATTTTGCAAGTATTGTGACTTGAATTTGTTACTTTGTGCGGTGGTAGTTGAGAGTTGTCCGAGCAAAGTCTCGGCATTACACGCACACGATACGGCCATGGCCACCGACCAGATTGTTCCTGATCATTCATCGCCTCTCAGAATTACACACACAACATCCGTCCATGGCCACCGACCAAGTCGTCCCTAATCATCCATCGCCCTCATTTCCCACCCTGCTTTTGCAATTCGATTGACAAAAGATTTTGATGTGACTAACATGATGCCACTACATATCTCAAATATATTTTGTATTAGCAACTTCAGATTTTTTCCACGAACTCTAATTACACTAATTCACAATGATTGGAAAATTTGTAATCTTGGATTTTGTACTACGGTAGAAAGAATACCGAGGAAATGTAAGTAACAAGTACAGGTTGACGTTCTCTTTCGTATATTATTTTTATTAATGAATTGATAGAAATTTTATGCCTCTGTATTGACATTTTTTTTTATTGAACGTTGCAAAGTATGTTTTTATAATGACATTCTCTTGATATGGGATTTTGATCCTAGTCTACTCTCTTACACTTTTTAACCACGTATCTTGCACACAAATTAGCTTTCACTATTATGTACTCATTATAGAGATGTTTTAAACTCAATTTCTAAATGTTCCAAGTGGTCACTTTGAATTGAAACTACTGATGATAAAAGAGTTCTAAATCTTGTATATGAATTTTTGGACTAATGAGCAGTTAGTTGGATGATTGGCCAACTTGAGATTATGTAGAACTTTAATCATGGTAATTGCTTGCAAACAAAACTATGTGCAATCTACTTTTTATGTGATTGGCCAACTTGATATTATTTAGACCTTTAATCATGGTAATTTCTTACAAACACTTGAACTATGTGAAATCTACTTTTTGTGCTTTTTCATTAGTCTGTAATTATTCATGTGACCTCTTCTATGTAGTCATGTATACAATGGCCAATAAAAATATCATTGGCTACGCAAAGAGTATTACTTTTATATGAAATGACTTTAACATTGCTTGATAAATTGTCTTTATACAATGAAAAAAGATACCTAAATTTCAAAGGAACTTCATTGTAGCCAAACTTGCCTAGATATGCTTGTGAGCCTAGTGTTATATTCAAATGAGCATCTCTTTCTCAAGTTTATTTTTTTCCAATTTTCTTTTCTTTCTCATTGTTGGAAAAGAGATCGATGATTTTTGTGCCAAGAGGCGCATTCTACAATCCATTATGACCCTGATGTGTAAGTATGTCACATCCTCAAAAAATAATTTTCGCTAATGTCAGCCAATCTTAAATTATATATAACTTTTTAATTTTAATAATGGCCTAACACTAATTATTAAAATATAACTATGTATCTGAATGGATAGTAAATTATCTCATGCTTTTAATAGTTTCTTTATCATTTAAGTGAATTTGAATGGATTATAAATTTACCTTTAACATTTTTTTACCACATTAAAATTCCAAATTAAGTAAAATTTTAAATATTTTTACTCTTTACTAAAGCCAACGTCATTTCTTAAATCAAAGGAAAAAGGCTAATTCAACATAAAGAATCAAAAAAGCTAATTCAACACAAAGAATCAAAAATCTGGCTCCAAAATCTTTTAATATTTCTTTTAAATAAACATTTGTAAAATGAATCTTTAAAAAGAAAACCCATATCCTAGGGATATATTCTTTAAAGGCATAAATATTTCCACATGAGAGTTGTAATATTAAAATATTAATTTGACGTAGTTTTATTATAGCTTTTGTTATCATGCCATGTAAAAAACATCATAAATCAGGATTGATATTAAATATTAGTATAATATTATATTATAATAATTACATATAATATATTAATTTAATAAGTTGATAATCAATATAAAATGATATAATACTTAATTATAATTATATATATATAATAATCGTAATACATATTAAGTCTGGATATATATGGAAGGAAGAACAAAGACAGAGAGTGATAGAGGTGGAGAGATAAGGGGAGTGACAAGGGAGAGGAGGAGATACAATGAAAAGGAGGGAAGAGGAGGAATTAAGAGAGAGAGAAATATAGGAGTGAGAGAGGGAGAGAAGGGTAAGAGAGAGAGGGGGAGACATAAAGATGGAGGGGGGAGAGATAGTAACAAGGTTGGAGGGTAGATAGAGAGGGAGAGAGAGGGTGGGGCGGTGCGGGGGGTAAGAGAGATAGTGACAAGGTTAGAGGGTAGAGAGAGATATATATAGTGACAAGATTAGAGGGCAGAGGGGGAGAGAGAGAGATGGGGGAGGTAGAGAAGGAGGTAGGAGAGAAAGGGAGAGAGGGGAAGGATCAGATAGAGGACTTGAGAGAGAGGATAAGAGAGGGAGGGATAAAGAGATGTAATTGGAGGGGGAGAAAGGGAGTGAAGAAGAAATACATAAAGAGAAAAAAATGGAGAGAGAGAGGGGGGTGAAGAAGAAAGACATAGAGGTTATGATGTTCCACTACAAGAGCGAAAGCAGAAGGAACAGGTCACGGGTTTTCAGATCTAGGGTTTGAAGCTGGACAGAAACAGGGTCAAGGTTGCAAAACTATTCAGGAGGGGACAGATCCTGACCCGACAAATGGTAAACGAGGGGTCCATAGGGACCCCCACATACAAACAGATAATCATGAATAAACAACCAACTAAGGAAGGGGTGCAGATAGTAGGGCTTGATAGGTCAAAGCCAGAGGAAGGGACCAGCAAGAGCATAAATGAAAACAGGGAAAAGGAAGAGCAGTCTGCCCATAAGATGAAAGGGAAAGAGAGTAACTGAAGAGTTAACGGTAATATCAAGGCAAAGGAGGCACAAGAAAACCCCGCACAGGAGAATAACCAAGACAAGGAGCAAGAAAACCCTGAGAACACAGCTCCGGAGAAAGAAAATGAGGCATGAAAGAACACTCAAGAAAATCTCACTGACAAACCCACTCAGGGGCCATGCAAACCAAAAGTGGCAGAAGTCCTAAGAGTGGTGCTAACGGACCCCGAAATATAAGCCTACAGATACCACATGACTAAGCATGCAGTGATCTGTAGGTTTATGGGACTGTGGCCAACGAAAAGAGCGTTATGCCAATGGATAAAACAACATTGGAAACCCAAAGGAGATGTCAGTCTGCACCTAGGAACAAAAGGTTTCTTCATAGTTGTGTTCTCCAATCTGGAATATTTGTACAGAGTCTTTGATGGAGGCCCATACTTCTTTGCTTCAGCGGGCCTCTACATTAAACCCTCGAAGCCCAATTTTCTGCCAGAGAAGGAAACCATTATGCAGGTCCCAGTATGGATCCACCTCTTCGCACTCCCAATAGACTATTGGGGTTTTGCTGCCCTTCAAAAAATAGGTGACAAGTTAGGGACATTTATCAAAGCTTCAGAGGCCACTTTGTAGAGAATATACACTTCATGTGCTCGGATCTGTGTGGAGATGGACGTTTCAGGAGCACTGCATGAAGGTCTATGGCTGGAATACAGAGATGAGGACTACTTTCAAGCTATTGACTATGAGCAAATTCCCTTTCGTTGCAGAAAGTGCCATGCACACGGACACTTAATTAGGGAATGTCCTTTAAACAGAACAACGAAAACACACATGGAGGAACAGGAAGGAAAGTTTAGAGATACTTTCACTCGACCGAGAGCAAGACAGAGAGAAAACAGGAGGTGACCAAACAAAACAAGTGAAACACAAGCTAACACAAGTAATGCTTTTGAAGTACTAGAAACTGAAAAGGACTTAGAGGACCATAATAAGGAGGACAAGAACAGTGGATCAAACAAAGCGGCGACTGAAGCAGCAACCAAAGGTATGGAGGAAGATAATCCAAACAACACTAAAAAAAAATCAAGAAGGCACAGAAGGAGCAGATGAGGACTCAGAAATGTTCACAAGTGATATAGGTAGTGATGAAATGGAACTCCATGAGTTTCTAGGGCTGGAAGGAGTCAATCTACCAGACATGGTGGAAGATTGGAGACAGAAGGGGATGGAAAATATTTTGGAGGAGGAAATCCAGAAAATCAATGCAATACTCGTAGCCAAGCAAAAGGCCGAGATGGAAATGCATCATAGAAAACTGGGCGTAGCAAAAGGAAAAGGACCTCGAACAAAAAGTGTACTTCAAACAACCTCTGGCTCCAATCAGAAGAAGAAAAGAGGATGCAAATCTAACAATGAAGTACTTCAGGAAATGGGATATATGCTCATAAACTTTGGTAAGATGAAAGCTCTTGACGCCTTCTCTATTTGATCTTAAATCTTAATGTATTAAAATGAAAGTCATCTCTTGGAATGTTAGAGGGCTCAACGGCCAAACAAAACAAAGATTGTTAAAAAGGAAAGTCCAAAAGGAAAATCCAGATATTATTTTTGTGCAAGAAACTAAATGTGCAAGTAATATTATTCAAGATGTAAACAGGAAGCTAGGTAGAAGAATGGAATACATGGAAATAGACAGTCATGGGTGGGAGGGAGGTTTAGTAACTTGGTGGAATCCTCATGTTATCAAAATCCTCTCCTCGGAGGCATCTAGACACTTCTTAGCCTTAGAATTTCAAATAATAGGCAACTCAGACATCTACTTATGCATTAATGTCTACGGGCCTCAAAGGTTAGAAGAGAAACTCAGGTTACTAAGTTCGCTAATGAATCTGAAGCTTAGGTATCCCAGAGCGAAGGTTACCATAGGAGGGGACTTCAATATGATAACCTCGCTTTCGGAAAAAAAGGGAGGAATCAAGAAGCTAAACAAGGATTCTGAAGCTTTCATAGAGTTCATAGTGTTAGCAAAATTAGTCGATATTTAGCCCAGGAGTGGGGCTTACACTTGGAACAACAGAAGGGGAGGGGAAAGGAAAATTTCCTCCCGTCTTGATAGATTTCTTGTTTCTGAAAGTCTGCTGCTGGAAGGTGTAATAGTAGAATCTGATATTCTTCCATGTGGAGGATCAAATCACTGGCCAATATCACTGATGGCTATGATACAAGGCACGCCTAGAAACAAACCCTTTAGGTTTGAGAAATTTTGGCTGGAACACCCAAACTTCATCCATCTTGTTGAGAAGTGGTGGCAAGAACCAGTGCAAATCAGAGGCACCAAAATGTACAAACTGTAGGGCAAATTAAAACACATTAAAAATAAAATCAAAGATTGGAACACAAAAGTCTTTGGAAACATATTTAAAGAGAAAGCCAAGATAGAAGAGCAACTAGAGAAGATACGCAACGATTGGATCCTGGGGGACAGTAATCCAGATACGGCAGACTGAGAAAAACTTTTAATGCAACAATGGCAAGATAGGTGCCAACAGGAAGAAATACTTTGGAGACAAAAATCTAGGATACAATGGCTCAAGGAAGGAGAACAGAATACCATGTTTTTTCACAGATCGGCACTGGACTATAGAGGGGTTAACAAGATCCTCAGTCTAAAAAATGAATAAGGGGATCTCATTGAGAATCATCAAGGAATTTCTACCTTGCTCACTGAGCATTTCAACAATATTGCTCAGGAACCAGAGATAGACAGAACTGAAGCCATTGAAGACCTCATCAAATCAATTCCCAAGTCTATTTCTAATGAGCAAAACCTAGCGCTGACCAGAGAAATCTCATTAGAAGAAGTGGAGGAAGCGGTGAAGGATATGCCTAATGACAAAGTGCCTGGACCTGATGGCTTCACCATCAATTTTTACAAAGCATGCTGGGAGATTGTTAAGATGGAGGCCTGGGAAGTGGTGGAGGACTCTCGCCGTTCGGCCTCAATTCTAAAATCTCTAAACTCTACTTTCCTAGCTCTAATCACCAAAGAAGAGGAAGCCACTACCCTTGCAAAATTCTGACCCATTGCTTTATAACATTCTGTATAAGATCATTTCTAAGGTCATAGCAAATAAATTGAAGCCCATTCTTTCAGGCCTCATTTCAGAGGAACAATCTGGCTATGTTGAAGGAAGACAAATTTTGGACAACATCTTGTTGGCACAGGAGATGGTTCATACTCTACAATCCAGGAAAGTGCCAGGCATGATGATGCAACTTGACTTACCGAAGGCTTATGACAAAGTAAACTGGAACTACCTAGAAGCTATCTTGACATCCTTTGGGTTTGCCAATCAATGGATTAAATGGATTATAGCCCTAATCAAATCGACCAGATTCTCCATACTAGTCAACGGGGCCCCTGCCAACCAATTTGCCCCCTCTTGAGGTCTTAGAAAAGGAGACACCCTATCCCCTTTCCTTTTTGTGATTTTAATGGAAGGCTTAAGCAGGCTTATTCGGAAAGCTAAGGAGGAAGGAAAGATCACAGGTCTGTAACCCCTGCCCTCCATTCCAGCTACAACTCATTAATAGTTTGTTGATGATACTATGCTTCATGGATCTCCAACTGACAAAGAAGCCCAAGGTTATAAAAGGATCCTAAATCTGTTCAGCGAGGCCTCAGGTATGGAAATAAACCTTTCCAAATCAACTATATTCCTTTTTAATACAAATGTAGCTGTTCAGAGGAATCTCTCGTGCATTCTAGGCTTTCGAAGAGGCAATCTGCCTTCAAGGTACCTAGGAGCTCCTCTAACAGATAAACCATGGCAAAAATCTCATTGGGAGAAGATCTTAGCTAACCTAGAAAGGCTAGTGCTTACCAAAGCGGTTCTCAGCACTGGACGCACAGGGCCCTCAATTTTGCTGGAAGGCTAGTGCTTACCAAAGCGGTTCTACAAGCTATTCCGCAATATATGCTTTCCATCATCCCGACACCCCAAGGAGTCCTTCAACAAATAAGAGCTATTCAGAGAACATTCCTATGGACAGGAAATGCAGAGAAAAGGAAATGATCTCTAGTTGCATGGAATAAATTATGCAAGCCAAAGCACTTAGGCGTGTTAAACCTTCTAGATCCCTTCACTATCAACAGAGCCTTTGGGGCCAAACTATGGTGGAAATGGCTGAAAGAACCTAATTTACAGTGGGCTCAACACTGGAAGGCAAAATATGCTCCATCGCAAAGCATCCAGGAATTAATAAGAATGCAAGAGAGTCCAGAGGGTTCCCTAATTTGGAACCTAGCAAGGAAAAATCGGGATATTATATAGGAAAATAGCTTTTGGGAAATACGCAATGGGGAAACGGCCTTCTTTTGGGAGGATGCTTGGCAACAACTTCCCAAATTAGAAAGACCAGAGTTTGCAGAATTACAAAGAAACTTGCAAGAACAGGGGAGGCTAACGCTTCACCACTACTGGTCTCCGGATAACAGAGATTCAGATTGGAGGAGCTGGGCAATAAGTGATATAGAGAACATCGAGGAAGGGAATAAAAATGCCAGCAACCTGCACAATATGTTAGATAAAAGGAAAATTAGGAAAGCAGGGGACAACGATCAGCTCAGATGGGGGAAACAAGGTTGGGGTAACTTTACACTCAAAGAAGCTCGAATATGCATCGAAGAGGCAGAGCAATTGGAAAAGGTAGCTTGGAGCAGCAAGGTTTGGGATTCCCAACTCTAGCCAAAAATTAGAACCTTCCTCTGGCTGCGAATGCAAAGGAAGACGCTAACTTCGGAAAATCTCCGGAAGAAAGGTTTCAACGACCCTTGAAGGTGCCCTCTGTGCAATAGGGAAGAGGAGACCATGAACCATCTCTTCAATACATCTGACTCAACAAATGATTTGTGGAATTGGGTGGAAAACGTCATGCAGCAGACGGATAGAACCAAAGATTCCATCCAGGAGACCATCGAGAAATGGAGAGGTAATTTTTCTGGCAATCAAAGAGTAAACACAATTTGGAAGATAATACGAGGGTTCATCACCTGGACTTTATGGAAAGAAAAAAACAGAAGGGTATTTCGTGACGAAACTAGGAACATTACCCATTCTTTCGAGACTATCAAGCAAAACATAAAATAGCTGGTTATGGTTAAATGCAAAGCAAATCAAAACGATAAAGCCACGGGCGGTGCCTTACGAATTTTGAAAACCTTTGACCTAGACATGGAAGCTGAAATTGTGGCTGTAAGTCATCAACGGGAGCTCAGAACCACTCCAAGCATCTGGAAGCATCCTCCAACCGGCTTCCTCAAGCTGAACTTCGATGGGGCTTCGAGAGGTAACCCCGGTCTCGCTGGTATTGGAGGTGTTATAAGGAACAGTGACGGGGAAATTATACATATCTACAGCAGAGCCTTAGGAGAAGGGACGAACAATGAAATGGAATTCACAGCAATGGAGCAGGGTCTCAGAATTTTGCGAAGCCTACAAGCGGGAGCTGCAGCAATTGAGGGGGATTCTCAGCTTTCTATCACAGCAGCCAAAAGAATGTATGCAGGAGCAAAGGCGAGTAAGGTAACGCAATGCTGGCGATTGGCAAAAGTAACAGAGAGCATAGCAGATCACTTGGGGTGGCTGAAAGGTTTAGTCTTTCAGGCGGTACGTCGCAAGGCCAACACTGTTGCAGACCACTTGGCAAACGTCGGCATAGAGAACCCCACCAAGATTTGGGACAGCTATTGGCAGGACGTCAGCTGCCCGGAATTAAAAAAGAAATGCATCCTGCTCTCGAGGCAGGATTTAAGGAGTGAAAGGTAGGGTCGGGCGGGCGAGGTTTGTCACGAGCAGAATGAAATGATAATGATAATCGTGTATGCGGAGAAGGGTAGTAAAGGACTGCAGGAGAATGAAGGACAGACTGGACAGGAGCATTCAATGCTCAAGCAGGTGAAGGCAAAACTCAATGTAACTATGATCACGAAAGGAGATCGTCGCTGTTGCCATTTCAGGCGATGGGACACCTGGAGAAATACGGAAACGATCAGGAATGGTGATCGCAAAGGCAATGCGCAGGATCATCAATGGAATTACAACCCATTAACAAGTAATTATGACAACCAGACAAGCAAGCAACCGGATAGTGGGCGAATTGTTTACGGTTCTTCTAGCAGCTCCATCTATTTAGAGGTCAATCCAGGCATCAGAAAGGTCACCAGTTCTTCAAACAGCAAGCGAACTATCGGTTCCCGATTCCTCAAGGTGCATAGCGTTTAGTTAGGTGCAGGAGGCACTATGGCGAGTGGAGGAAGTAGGAATGCCTTGGCAAACCGAGAATTGAAAAGGGCTAGAGCAGTATATGAGACCCGCACTTCCCAGAAGGAGAAGCGGAAGATTGAAGAGTTAGAGGCCATCGTGAGCGAAGAAGAAAAGAGTCTGGAACCGCAAGAGGTGGAAAAGGACGTGGACTGGGTGCAAGACCCTGGTAGAGTCACAACGCGAGCTACGCAATTTGTGAGAACCCAAACAGAAATGTAGAGAATGAAGACAATGCTGGCCAAAGCCATCAACATGCAAGGGGACTATGCCAACCAGGTGCGGCAAGCCTAGCAGACAATTGCAGTTACTAATGAGGAACACATGGCCATTCTGGAAGGGTTGGATTTCAAAATAAGCAGCCTTGAACAGCAACTCGATACGGTCTCAAAAAAACTCTCTTCTGAGGTACACCATCAATCAGGATGCCCGAAATGCAGGGGAAACTATGGAGGGGCTCAAAAGCGCTCACCCAAGTGCTCTTCCCTCGCCTTCTCAGGCAGGCCAGGCCAAGGCGTCAGCAGCGTAGGATAACTCCAAAAACTATGACATCCTGGACACCTACTGAATCTTTGCAATCTGTTTTGAATGCTTGCTGGCGATTTTTTCTTGTTGCTTATGTCTATGGTTTTTTGGTCGGTTTTTGGAAGGGGCTACTCTTCTACTGCCCTTAGACCTGTTTGTAATCGATCTGATGTAATGGTTATTTTGGATGATCCCCATTCCTCTGCTGCCCTGCGTGGTGCGTTATAGGGTTCAATGGTTATAGATATGGCCAACGATAAGTAGAAGGAGGTTTGTAACTGCTCTGGCAATTTTTTGTATACTATGTATTTTCATCTAATATAACAAGCTGATTTACAAAAAAGAAGAAGAAGAAAGACATAGAGAGACAAAAGTGGAGAGAGAGAGGGAATGACAAGGCCATGATGGAGAGAGAGTGTGTATGTTTTGGGGTGAGATAGAGAGACAAAGAAGGAGAGGTGAAAGGAAAGGGGGAAAGGAGAGGAGGATGGAGATAGTGAGAGAGTGTGTATGTTTTGGGGTGAGATAAAGAGACAAAGAAGGAGAGGTGAAAGGAAAGGGGGAGAGGAGAGGGGGAGGGAGATAGTGATAGAGTTGGAGGGCGAAGAGAGAGAGGGGGGGAGAAGATAGAGTGAGGTGGAAGACTAAGGAAAAAGAGGAAGGAAGAGAGAAATGACATGATGGATAGGAGAGAGGGAGGGAGAGAGAGGGAGTTGGAGGGGAAGAGAGAAAAGTGGAGAGAGAGAGAGGGAGTGATAAGGAAAAGAGAGAGAGAGGGAGAGAGGAGAGAAGGAAATAAGCAAAATATAAGGGGGAGAGAGGGAGAGATAAATATATATGGAGAAAGAATGTGTATGCTTTGGGGGCAATATAGAGAGACAAAGGAGAGGCAAAGGGAGATAGAGATATAGATTGGAGGTGAAGAGAGGGAAGAAGAGAGAAATAGAGGGAGGGAGGGAGAGATAGATATATACGGAGAGAGAGAGCATGTGCGTTTGGTGGGATGAGATAGAAAGAGAAATAAGGAGAGATGATGGAAGATATAGATGGAGGTGGGAGAGAGAGAATAATATTTCTTGCACATGATGCATTGGTTTCAATGTAGATGATGATTTATTATCATATTTGCTTGTTTGCACTAGCTGCATTGACTTCAATTTAGATGTTGATTTCTAATCCTATTTGATTGCTTGCACTAGATGCATTGATTTCAGTGTAGATGTTTATTTCTAATCGTATTTGATTGTTTTCTCTAGATTCATTGATTTCAATGTAGATGGTGATTTCTAATCCTATTTGATTCCTTGCACTAGATGCATTGCTTTTAGTGTAGGTGTTGATTTCTAATTATGTTTGATTATTTGCACTAGATGGGTTGATTTTAGTGTAGATGTTGATTTCTAATCTTTTTCTTAGAATTCTATTCAATTGCTTGCACTAGATGCATTGATTTCAATGTAGAATTTGATTTCTAATCCTATTTAATTTTTTGCTCTAGAAGCATTGATTTCAGTGTAGATGTTCATTTATAAACCTTTTTTATTTCTTACACTATATGCATTTATTTCAGTGTAGTTTTGGATTTCTAATCCTATTTGATTTCTTTCACTAGATGCACTGATTTTAGTGTACATGTTAATTTGTAATCTCATTTCGTTACTTGCATGAAATGCATTGATTTTAGTGTAGATGTTACTTTCTAATGTTATTTGATTGCTTCCATTAGATGCATTAGATGTTGTTAATCTTGACTTCATAGATTATTAAGAAAAAATATTTCCAAGATATATAGTAATACCTAAAAGGACACTATTAATAATTAATTAGTTGTCAAAAATTGTGATACCTAGAATTAAAATGAAATAGATGTGTAGAATCAATCCTCGTGCAAAGTGCAAACTAATCCTTGATAAGATCGTCTCCCTTTTACATCACCAACTAATTACTAATAGAAAATTACATATATTCACAATAACTAATAGATAATTGCAGATAATAATGTATTCATAATATTTATATGAGTAAAAAACATATTTATAAACATTCAAAATGAATCAAAATATTCTTGAAAGAGATGTGATCATTGTTTGGAGAAACAAATAATGTAAAGTTTTTATAATTCTAACCACTCATTAAAAAAATTTCAAAAATACATTATTTCTTGACTTTGTTGAATAGACTATATATAAAAAATCATCAAGGTATTCTTGAAGGAAATAAATTATTTCAAACATTAGCCAAAAAAAACTTATTTCCAAAATAATCTTGATGCAATAAATTATTAAAACCTACTCTTCAAGATATATTTAGTAATACGCGGAGGGACACTATTGAGAAATAATTAGTTTTCATAAGTTGTGATACTTAAAATCAAATGAAATTAAATGAAATATATGTGCAATATAAACTATTGACAATATTGTCTCTTTTCTTCATCAACAACTAATTACTAATAGACAATTACATACACATATAAAAATATAACACAACCACTGTAACATTCAAAAACATTATCATCCAAATCCAAACACAAACACACAAACCATTCAAAGCATCCAAACAAAGATGTACAAACCATTCAAGGCAAGCAACACATACTAAATTAAAGAAGAGAATGATATGGTCATGCCAAGCAAAGAAAACATAATGTGAATTTCGAATTTATTCTCAAACATATACATAATAATGATAATCTAAAAATTTGACATTGTTTCCCTCAACAGCACCAACGTAGATCCATCTAACACTGGATCTATCATGCACCAAGAGGGATCAAGTCCCTCGAGGTGCAAACCTTTCCTCAAATTCTACACTTCAAAATGAAGGTTTTCACTTCAAGGGATTTGATCACTCTCAGCGCATGATAGATCCAATGTTAGATGGATCTAAGCTAGTTTTATTTGATCTAGTGTATGAGCGAGTTCATAGATTCATTTCTATGTTTCTTGAGTGCAAATGGTTTCCTCTCCTTCATTTTGTCTCTTCCTATTTGTCATTGATTGATTCCTATCCCACCATGGTACTTCCTCCATTTATCAAATGTCATATAGTAAAGTGTAGGATGTGGAGGGCGCATGAAGGGGATGGTATACCATCATTGCTATGCCATTGTTTTGATACATTTATGGTAATGTAACTTTTTCCTTAGATTTAATCACATGCTACTATAGAAACTCAATTTTTGATTGTATTTAATTGTCTATATATTTCACTTAATTATTTCCTTCCAATTTCCCTACTCACTCTTGCTAAAAATTTGACATTGTTGCCCTCAATTGGAACCAGCTTACATCCATCTAACACTAGATCCATCATGCGCTGTGAGGGATCAAGTCCCTCGAGGTGCAAACCTTTCCTCAAATTTTACACTTCAAAAGGAAGGTTTTCACTTCAAGGGATTTGGTCCCTTTTGGCGTGTGATAGGTCCAATGTTAAATGGATCTACGCTGATTTTATTTGATCTAGTGTATGAGGGAGTTCCTAGATTCATTTTCTATGTTTCTTGAGTGCAAAGGGTTTCCTTTCCTTCAGTGTCTCTCTTCGTATTTGTCATTGATTGATTCCTATCCCACCTTGGTACTTCCTCCATTTCTCAAATGTCATATAGTAAAGGGTAGGATGTGGAGGGTGCATGAAGGGAATGGTATACCATCATTGCTATGCCATTGTTTTGATACATTTATGTTAATGTAACTTTTTTCTTAGATTTAATCCCCTGCTACTATAGAAACTCGAATTTTGATTGTATTTAATTGTCTATATATTTCACTTAATTATTTCCTTCCAATTTCCCTACTCACTTCTGCTAAAAAATTGACATTGTTGCCCTCAACTGGAACCAGCATAGATCCATCTAACACTAGAACTATCATGCGCCGTGAGGGATCAAGTCCCTCACGGTGTAAACATTTCCTCAAATTCTACACTTCAAAAAGAAAGTTTGCACTTCAACGGATTTGATCCCTCTCGACACATGATAGATCCAGTGTTAGATGGATCTAAGCTGGTTTTATTTGATCTAGTGTATCAGGGAGTTCATAGATGCATTTTCTATGTTTCTTGAGTGCAAAGGGTTTCCTTTCCTTCATTTTCTCTCTTCATATTTGTCATTGATTGATTCCTATCCCACCTTGGTACTTCCTCCATTTCTCAAATATCATATAGTAAAGGGTACGATGTGGAGGGCGCATGAAGGGGATGATATACCATCATTGCTATGCCATTATTTTGATACATTTATGTTAATGTAACTTTTTTCTTAGATTTAATCCCTTGCTACTATAGAAACTCAAATTTTGATTATATTTTAATTGTATATATATCACTTAATTATTTCCTTCCAATTTCCATGCTCACCACTGCAATTAACTTTCCTTTTCACCTCTCCGTGCAATTGCTAATTTAACTGTATTTAAAAGACAAATCAGCCCATGCCGGGTCAAATTCCATGCCTTACACCGCACGGATAGGTGGACAAGACCATACCCACCACAATCGCATGAGCCTCATGTATTAAGTTGACCGGTGAAGCATGCATGAGCCATATTGTGCGCGTCAAAGCCTTAGCCGCCGAAGACAAACAGTGAGCCAGTCAACGCCCTTGCATCCATCACACGCCCTGTATCTATTATTTCAATTGACAGGATCAGCCGCCCTCCATTGCGCTGCACACTAACATCTCTCCGAGAAGCCATATAAGATTCGCTTAGAGGCAGATGTCACGTGTACCTCATATTTAGTGATACATATATCTATGCATAAAAGCATTGTTAATTTATCATTGAATATGCCTCGGAGGACGATCGAAGTTTATTTGATATATGATTTGATTCTTTTCACTCGAATTTGATGGAATAATACTTAGTAACATCCTAGTGCTGTATTGAATTCGTTAGATGTTTTTCGGTTTGTTTAGGTAATTTTTTGGTTTAATTTGGTAAGCGGGGATTGGTTGAAATCATAAGCTTGAGTCTTTAATTTTCTACAATTTGGAGTGTTTTAAGTTTTTTTTAAAATGCTAGATTTATATAGAGCTAATAATCCAGTTTAAACATTAAAATCTAGATATCACAAAAAAAAAAATTCACATGAGTACTACCAAAAGTTTCCACATTTTTAATAGTTAAACAACATGCATAATATTTTCGAAAGAAACTTCTAAATGTTATAAATTATTTAAATTTATAATCTTAACTATTTTTAACCATATTTTTAACAAAAATTCTTAAACATATGCTATGAAAAAACAAAAACATAAAACAACCAAATTTTAACAATTAAATAGAATATAAAAGTAACAGTAAAATTTAATTGGCAACCATTCAAAAATGAACATCAAGATACTTATCTCATAGTACCTGGGATATTGTCAAATCTTAAAAAATCATAGAAATAAATTAAACTACTATTATTATTCTTTTTAATTATATGACTCACTTTGTTTCTAAAAACTAAGATTTATTTTTAATATACTAGCATTAAATTTTTTTTTATATAAAAATACTCAAAATCAAATAAAAAGGACCACACCTAAAAAGCTTAAACTCATTACATTCATCTTAAAATATGGATATACCAAATACATCAAATTCATGATAAATACACATTTAAAAACCATAAAATAAATCTCTTTTCTAATCAAATTAATAAATAAATATATTTTATATATCCATTCAAATTTATCATAAAGTTAATAAAAAATATCAAAATCAACTTAAAAAAATCTTCATTTCAATATATAAGCAAGAAAATTTAATTCTAATATTCATATTAAAAAAAAAAACTTTTTTGGATTACTATATCATCATCCACTTCACTGTTTAAACTTTAAACTTAAGTGTGTGCAGATTATAAGATGGTATGGGCATGGACAAAAATGAGCCTTTTCTAACGTGTTTAAAGACTTAAATGTGAGTCTATATGAGTCTGAACCTTTAAACATTACACTTCATGATTCAAGCTTATTTCTTTAAGCTTAAATATACATAGTGCAGGATTGCATGAATGGAAATGGAGACGAATATTAGAAGTCCAAAATCCACGGGTTTGTTCTCATCTTGAAATCTAGGCACTATGCAACTATTCTATACTTATCCTGAAGTCTCACATTATGATCTTAATATTGTATAAGCAATCTAATACTTTAATATTTTTAATAATATACAGACTTTGAAATGATGAATATCTAAAAATGGAATTAAACAAATACAAATAAATACCTGTGAAATTTAACCATACTCTGCATTATCCTTATCTTACAATTTTCTTCCACAGATACAATATATTGTAGCGTATGACATGACCGAAAATACTTTTATATTATTGAAAAACTACCGTCCAACTCAATCCTAACCTTTGATATTCATCTTGATAAATGCACGTAAACTTAGCTACTCCCTTTGCCCTGAGGCCAAATAAAAACATATAACCCACTGGTAATACAATCGAAAAAAGAGGCTTATATGATCGGATCCATGAGGTCATCAGACAAATCCCACAACACACAGTCAGAGTTAAACGCTTCAACGACCTTTATGCTGCCACGACCACCATCAGAGGCCGCCTCTTCTTGCTCCTCTTCCTCGTCGTCTTCTTCCTTTATTTGAGGAGGAGGAAACGCATGGCGATCGCCTCCGGTGCAGGTGCTTCCACTGCACACACTCTGACTCCATGGAGAACCCTCTTCATCCTCATTGCATTCCACTGGCAGCTTCCAAAGGGCCATGCTGCTGCCACCACTTTCCACACCTTGTTGCCGCTTTTCGGGGCTGGACTTTAATGGCGGCGAAGACGTTAAAAACGAGGTCCTGTCCAAATTCTCGGCATGGCCAGGATATTCGATTGCCCATGTACTCGGCCCGACTTCATACTTGCCAGTTGTTCCTCCCCCTGCAAACAAGGCCGATGAATGACGATGTGTTACCCCAGGGGGCTGTAGAAAGGATGAATACATGCTATTAACCCCGTTGCAGTTGCTTAGATCTTTGACTTCAGCATTAATCTGCACCGAATCCCATGGCCTGGACGACAGAGACGGCGGTTCATTGGAGAATATATTGGATTCGAGTACCTTTGAATGTTCAGCTTCAACTGATCTCTTGTCCTTGGCTCTATTCTCATGACAAAAACTGTTGCTTGGGGGATGGTCCCAGATCCGATTCGGAGGTTGATTGCCATTGCTGACTGTTGTTTTCTCCAGTTGCCAGTCAATGCGTTTCTTGGTGAGGAGATGGAGCATCTCGTCCTTGAAGCATCCGAGAGCGGCCTCTGCAAGGTGTGCTACCTGGGGCGGAGCCAATGTGCTTGCTATCTCGGCCATCAGGTGGGAGAAGGGCTTGTGGGTCACGGGATCGATTCCCATTCCGGACAGCTTCTTTTTCAACTTTGTGTTCCAGTGATTCTTCACATCATTGTCCGTTCGTCCAGGCAGCTGGCCAGCAATCAACGCCCATCTGCAATTACAAGGAAATAGTTAATATTCTCTTCATTCAAATTATATATTTAACGATTTCCAATTTCGCTCCTATACATCAAATTCTTGAATTTGCAATTTATATATAAGTTACTTAAAGGTGTGATGGAGTATATATCGTCTTACCGTTAAATATATTGCAACTTTAAAGAATGAAACATGAAAACACAGGTTTACACGAATATAGGATATATCTACGCATAATACCTACCAGGCGACATAATAGTTTTGTGTAGAGAAGGGTTATCCTTAATCCAATTGTAGATTTGATTCACCCAAAAAATTATCAAGTAACTGGACTTTCCCATTACCCAAATTTACAATCTAGATAAGCAGAGAAAAGCAACCATAGCTGAGACTACCTGTTGCCAACAACTGCATGCAATTTCACAATACTATGCTCTTCTTCTGATGTAAATTCTCCATGTTTGAGATCTGGGCGAAGATAGTTAGTCCACCTGAGCCTGCAGCTTTTGCCACATCTCTGCAAACCTGAGAACATGAATTGGATCTTTAGAAAGTCAATGTCAGCTTAAATATACGATAATCTGTATATATGACTAATAAGCTAAGGGTCACTCTAAAGTGTAGAATTTGGGAATATTTCAAAATAGGCTACACAGGAGCTAGATAGCCAGATTCAACTATTGATGTAAATATTTTCAAAATAGTAAAACAAGAAATAAATATCACAATGTAACCTAAAAACAATGAAACAAGTGAATTACAATGCAAGCGAAGAAGAATGAAATGATTTATTCCATTAAACATGGAAAGAAAACAGGGAATGAATTTCTGACCAGCCTTTTTAGGAATGAGTCTCCAGTTTCTGGTGCCATTCTGAGAGATATAGCTGACCAACTTCGCATCTTCCTCGGGTGTCCACTGACCCCTTTTTACGGCATCCTTTTCACAGCACGGTATTCTCCCCATATATATATTTCAATTTCACAAACAGAGGCTGCCCCTGGTATCCTACTCCGCAGGCTGCGCCGCAGTTCGCTTTATGACAGATGAAGGTTCTGCCAAATTCATTCCCAATCGTCTCTTTATGAGAACAGGATTTTTTGGTCAGACTGTGCACACGCGACCTGCGCGGTCTTTGTCTCACGTGCCATACACCGCACGGTTAGGTGGACAAGACCATAGCCACTTCAATTGCATGAACTGAACGTATTAAGTTGACCAGCGAATCATGCATGAGCGCAGCAAACCGTTGTAACAGCGATGGTGTGCCCGCCAAAGCCTTTGTGGCCATGGACAGATACTCAGCCCGTCAATGCCCATGCTATCCATTCCACTCATTGTATCTATTATTGGATCACTCACCCTCCGTTGCTATGCACGCTGACATCCAGGGATGGAATTTGATTGCCCGTCATGGGGTGATTTTCCAGAAAAAATTCTCGATAAAAATAAGTATTAGAGTGGCAGAAACTATCAAATTGTTTGAAGATTTGAAATTCTTACTGATGTTATTATTTGAGATTTTCCAAAACTTCAACATAACTGGTTATTAAGGTTTATATCAAGCTCAAACCATAAAAGTCAAAACCATTTGTTAAAACTCAGTATAATTGACCAAAAGTGACCACATGACAAAAGCATAGGATATGACACTCTTGACTAGGAGTTACAGAGTTTGACATACATCTTATCAACACTAATATTGTTTACATAGCTAGTTCCTTCAACGATAAACACAATGATTAGGGTGACACTGAAACTATAAAGGAAATATAGGCTACAAAGTAAAGTAAATTTTAATTTACAAGTAAAGCCTACAAATTCCTTTTAACCAATTCCTTTTAACCTGGACACTGAGCCAATTTGTGAGAAGACCAGTTTAGTCAAGAATAATCATTAGTGAGCTTGGAGACGCCGAAGCATGAGAGTTGTTTAGAGGAACATTAAGAGGCATAGCATTAATAATTGCTTCCTCGTCATGTTGAGCATTGGAATAAGTGTCTAAATTAACTACTATAAAAGGTTCCACCCTAGTTAACCTTACTACAAAATTTTTAAGGTAGTATTTGATGTCCTGCAGTATGTGTTTTATCTCCTCCTGGCCTGTAAAGAACTTTTAGTTCTCTACTTGCTTATCACGTATCACCATGATGTGTGATGGAATGTAGAAAATGAATTCTTCTTCTCCTAAAATTTTCTTAGATCTGGTATTCATTTCAGATTTCTTCTACACATCTTTGAGTCAGAGAAGTATTTAAGGCCTCTAAATTCCTTTGCTTCCAAATTGAGGATTTCTTCCTTGACTTCTAGAGGGGTAACATAAAAAAAATTTGCTACAGACTCCCACCCGAAAGGTTGTTTGTGCCTTGATGAGGACGCAACTGGTGCTCCACCACGTCGCACTAGTAATCTTCGTCTAGGCGCCATGAAATACCTACAATAAAAAACACTTTCCTACAAAAACAAGACGAACAACTTCCAAATTGTAGTGACAACAAGAGAATAAACTCACTCGTATGCCAAGGAAAAACTTGGGTATTCGACAGAGAGATAAAGCACGGTAGCAAGGAGAAAATAATTCATACTCCCCAAAACCTCAATGTGATAGTTGTATAACACTTGTGAGCAAATTCAAAGACGAGAGAGGGAAAAGACCCAACCTAGATTCAAAACCAAATAGAGGAGCCATAATACTAATCCCCACAAACAAGCACTCGACAATTAAAAGAAACTCTAGATGGTTTGAACGCTTGCAATGATGCTTGGGCTAAGACGACCACGAGTTTGAAGGACGGACCAGTCCCCGTATTATACAAGAACAACACAAAAAACATTGAGGAAAGACACAACTTACAGAGACTACTCTGAGAGAAACTCGATGATGAGAACAACTGCAACTGAGACAACGTGAGGGATGAGAAATGTGGATATGTAGATACTAACTCTTACACTATAATTGTCATGGGTATTCTCCACTTAAGCTAGGTGGAAGACTCATAGGTCCAACAAACTAGAATGTGGATATCTAGATACTAACCTTTACACTATAATTGTCATGTGCATTCTCTAGTTAAGTTGGGTGGACAACCCATAGGTCTGACAAACTAGCTCTCTTGTAGCAACCAAGCAAACATATTTGCACCACTATGCGAGCATTTGAGGTCTTATATAATAAACTGCGCATATGAGAAACCTGGTATGATAGAAAAAAATAATCCATGAACCCTGCACATCCCTGTCCAAATGTCTCAATGGATCTTGAACATAATAAACCCAAGACAATAGCGCATGATGAGCTCATTTATAAGCATAATACTCCAGTCAAAACAATCAAACCATATAACCAAATCCATCATTGAAATATTTTTCCTTATCTGAGTCAATAATAGAAATGATCCCACTTGAGAAACCACAATATATGAAATCTCAGAATTTAAATTAAGGGCATTTAATCTGAGATGTTCATGACAGGTGAGCCTTCGCACAAGGCCATGGTTGAAATGTTGTGGGACCACTTTCAATCCTCGAGGACCACAAAAAATCTACCCATTCCATGTGCTTGTTTGGTGTATATGACACCGTGTTGTGTGACTCATACCAGAAACTGGTTATACCCCTTGCGAAGATGGACTACAGGAAAAGCACTCACATCGGAAACATCACTAATTCAAACCATTCATATGTTTACTACCGACCAAGGATGAAAATAATAATAATAAAAGACGTGCTTTTACAACACAATGGTGTCTCCTCTATCACTGAATAGCGCAACCAATTCCCTTAGTTGATCAATTTCATGGCCACGACAGTCAAATACTGACCTTAGAGACTATTGTTTCCTATAGCCCTCTCAAATGCAATCCTCATATTCATGACTGCCTCTGAGCAGGGCGCTGTGCATATTACACCATGTGAATGGACCGCCGCTTCTCACACTGATCTATGCACCTCTACTCCAATAGAATGAAGGACCTACATCATCATGCTAGTCTCATGGAAATATGGAATCACGCTGATAAGAAACCAATAGTGAAAACTATCTTCTGATCCATTAATCAAATATCATATTACATATAATAGGAGTATTGTCTCAAGATAGGAAAACTATATTGGACATACAATCTGTTGGTTAAGAGAATATCTCAACCACACACCAAACTAGGAAAACCACTCAGATAGAATAGGAACAGGCTCTTTACATAGATAGTCACAACTGAGACAAGTAGGAATTAATATTCCAACATTTCCCCTTAATGACTACATGTCTCGATATCAATCTACAAGATCTACATCTCGTCCAATCTCATAATTACTGTTATGAAACCAACTCACAAAAAGATAGAAAAGATAGATCAACGCCTTAGAAATAAGCCTTTTCGAGGGGGAAACCTCCTTTACATTACACAAATGAACAATTATTAGATGATCCAAATGACAAAATGTCCTTTCTATATATAGGAGTCTAAGGGGTCACAATATAACCAAAGCCGGCCTAACAATAAAAATATAAAGGAACAAAAATAATAATAGTGGGATTCTATGGGGTACAATAATAACAATATGGGGACAATAGGGGCATAACAATAACAATAAGGGATATAATGACAATAGTAATGGGGGAATCACTAGTATTATAGGGACCTAACATGCCCCTCTCCTTTAAAAAAGTGTTGTCCTCAATCTTGGGCGCAGGATCCTCCAAGGAAATTTTTGGGGCTTAAAGCCCAGATTTTGGCTAAAAGTTGTAAATTACATGTAAATACTCCGCATTTTATGGGTGTGGAGTGCAAAGTTGTGAATAAGTCATAGCGTTGTCTGCCCTCAATTTTGTAATGTAAGGTTGGCTTTAGGAATCTACCCATGGTCCGCGGGCCATGGGATTATATAAATAGAGCGAGGCACTAAGTCGTAAAAGAATTCATGGATGGAATGATGATGGAATAGAAGCATAGAGAAAGATCTAAGTGTAAAGTCTAGTCTTTGGGTTATAGAGTAGGAGAAGGCTCTGCAGCTAAGTGTGTAGAGGCATAGTAGTCTGCAACTGAGTGCGCGGACACTTGCAGCTGAGTGCGTAGGGTGAGTCAAGTCTGTAACCATTGAAGAATTAATAAAGAGACATTTTCTTATCAAATTTTGTGCAATTATTTCCTATTTTTTGCATTGAATATATTGGGTATAAATTGCATTTCTACTATTTATGCGGTGCACGAACATATATGATTGTGTTGAATAAGTGAATGACAGATAAAGTATCTGTTTACACGAAGTTAACTAACGTTTGTAAGAAGATAACTAAGATACGTAGTGTAACTTGGGGAAATAGCGTAGATCGTTGCCCTAGTAATGCCAAAGCACCTCAGTCCCTGGTTAGGGTTACACAAAGGCAATTATAACAAATAGCGAAGGTATCGTAGGAAAGGATAGTGCACAGAGTGACCTATGGGAAGGTATTCACAGTTGGAGTAAATCGACCCCTCAAACATCTCAAGGGTGTCGAAACTTGGTCCAGCATCCCCCCATACTGCTTCAGGTGAGACTTTAGTCTGCACACTGCAGGTTGTTGCCAAAAGGGCCAGTAGTGTATGGATTTTTTTGGCTAATTAACTCTTAACCTGGGGTAGGCTCCCACAAGCCAACAAATGGTTCCATTGTCGGCACTGAAATTTGCATAGAGATGTCTGATGTCGTATCATTGGAATCCAACTAAGAAGGAAATTGAAAGTTTGTTGGATAGGAGAATTCATGAGTTTGTGACGTAGGAGAACAGGAATCTGTGACTAACAAAAGAAGAGTGGTTAGACTACTACTTGTACATAGAGATCCACGAAATCTTCTTCGCATCTTTCCCTACTGAGTTATACGAGTGGATCGTGAAGCTAGCAGATAGCCAAGGAAGGTGGAAGCTCGACAGTCCTATTATGTGGACCCCAGAGTTGGTGCGCAGATTGGAAGCATCGGAAGATAAGATCACACGTGCTATTGATCACTGGCTCGATCAAATTATAGGAGGATTCATCGCTGAGTTCGCAGTAGAAACTTTAGTCAACTATAGCGAGGTAGAATGACGTTTCCTCAAAGGACCACGAGGTAAGTACGTAAAGTCTCTGAACACTTGGATTAAAATGTTATTGTGTGAAAGGAGGGTTATGGAATTACCTTGAATTTTGGAGCTATGTGAAGTGGAAATGCCTATAGGAACAAAGGAAGTAAGGGACCATAGAATAGCCCTTTTATTTCACCTCTGCGAGGGGACGAGGAAGAGCTCACGAAGGTCTCTCCATGAAGTGCGATCCATTTGATAAGGCAGAGGATTCCGACATGCCACCCCCACCCACACTGCCACCAGCTTCACCACCATCACCTCCATCTTCCCCCGTACCACCTCTACCACCACCACGATTCAATATGGAAAGCACAATAAAGTTGTTTGTGTTCAAGGGATTGGTAAATGAAAATATGGACCAATTTTGGTTCATGGAAAGAGCTATATGGGAAACGCATGGAGTTACAGATGACAATATAAAGAAAGAGATGTTGGTCAGCACTTTGCAGGATCACATGCTAACCTAGTATATTAATCATTCTAATGACAATTTGAATGCGGGAATCATGGATAACCAAATTGCGCTAAATAAGGAATTTAGCAGGCCAAAGTCTAAAGTGCTGTCGATCATTGGATTCAAATAGATCACAATGCTACCAGGCGAGACACATTGGAGCTAGATCAGAGGCTGAAGTGTACAATTCGTGAAGCTAATATGAATTTGACAAATGAACATCACCGCGAATTGTTTGTAGCATCGCTAACGCCACATTTGAGGAGCGCATTGTTGCAGCAGAAGTTAATGACTCAGGCAGAGGATTTAGAGATTGTGATGAGGCTTCTTAAGACCCTAATGCAATATCCTAACTTGGGAGTTCACCAGATCCCTGCACAATTGAAAAAATTATGCCTTAAGATGGAAATTCTGAAACAGGACAAGGCAACTCGACCGGAAGTGTGCGAAAAGGTGTGGTGCATAAAATGCAAGGGTCAGGGTCATGATAAGGACCATTGCTTGGTGTTTGCAAATTACCTTGCGGGAGGAGGACCGATGCTGTTGAGGCTGGAGGTGCAAGAAGGACTTACTGTGGTGCCTACTTTGTGGTGTGTGATTTGTCAAATAGGTGGAAATCATGCTATAGATAACTGTCATTTGTTACAAAAGTACATGCAGAATGCATAAGAGTTGTTCTATAATTTTTGTAGGTCAGTGGGACACAATGAATGAACTTATAGAAACTATGACCTGATGATGGATAGAATTCCCATCTACATGGTTCAAGATGAAATGCTGACCCTAGAACAAAACACAGGAGTGGCGTAAGCAGGATTTCAGGGGTGCCGGTGGGGCCGAGGTGCAGGAGGACCTGGAAGAGGTCGGGGATAGTTGATATGCTACAATTATGGAGGGCCAAGACATTATGCCTGCGATTATACTAACCCAACAGATTTATCGTGTTTGAATTGTACCTTGTTTGACCATGAGATGGAAGATTGTCCTACGCTGATAGCTAGGATATGTGACAGGGGAGTGGTACCACCTCCCCTAACTTAGAACCTATAGATGATGAGGTTTGAGCCAAGCAAGGCAGATCCAAATGTGAACATTGTGCTTCAAAGTGGAATTGCAATAGGAGATGACAAAGACAAACAACCGGAAGATAGTACTTGGGTTTGCAAAGCTCCGGTGAAAGAAGCAAAGTTTGATTTGGAACGCGATCGAGAAACCTTTATGGAAACTGTGAAGAGCTTTGTTGATGCCTCCACTTCAGAAAGCAAAGATAGACCAGAGCCGTAGATCGACCCATCTATGCTTACGACATTCCTAGAAACATGCATGAAGTTACTACGCAACAATAAGGCTCTAAAATGATTGTAGGAACTCATTAACAGATGCGCTAGGACCACGCCAAGAGAATCGCATGTAGTCGAGAAGATTGGAAAGCATAAGACGAGGACGGGGACGGAAATGAGGTTAACTGAACAAATTGGAGAATATGAAATGGACCAAGTAATTCTGGATTTAGGATCGGACACGAATGTTCTACCAAAGCAGACATGGGAACACATGGGGAGGCCTATGGTATAGTGGTCTCCTATTCAACTACAAATGGCAAACCAACAGAATATTATACCCATAGGGAGGTTGCAGGGAATTACTGTGGATATTGAGGGAGCGAGCGCACTAGAAGACTTTGAAGTAATAGAGATTGTTGATTACAACAATCCCTACCCCGCGCTCTTAGGATTTGATTGGGCCACTGACATGAACGGGGTGATTAATCTGAGGAATTGCAAGACAATTTTTGAGGAAGTCTCTGCGAGTAGTTATACCCTTGGACCCTGTTGAACGATTGTGCTATACAGAGCTGGTGCGTGGCTATGAAAGTGATGATGGTTTGGACTGCATCTACAAGATAACTGCATGAGAGCAAGATTAGGTAAATCCCATCGCAAATGGATGAATCTCATGGGAGCGCGAAAGCTCTTGTACGTCGGATTTTGATGAAGAGATAGAGCGATGGAAGAACCTGTTACATGAGGTAACCACACTTAACTGCAATATGATGACAAGATCACTACACTGTGTATCGACAGAAGTGAGAGATCTTCCTACTTATGATGGGTTAAGTGAGGTAGATACTTTCTTTAGATAAGTTTGAAAGGGAGTGCTAGAAAAGCAACGTTTCTAGGCCTTGAACTAGGTACTGCATGCTACGCGTGCAAGGTGATGGGGTATGCACAAAGGGAGCTTTGATGACTGGAGTGAATGTAGGAGGATGATGCACACATGGTTTGGAAATCCTACAGTGTGAATGGAAGATAAGCACAATGGTTAGGATGATCCGCACATGCATCTAGCTAAGTGGACGTAAGCCTATGGGGAAAAGCCTCAACCTGAGTGGGTGCACCTATTCTGTCACACCCTGGATGTTATACCAATGAACTGTTATATAGAAACAAAGCTTTGCCATGGGACGAGTGAATGGGATGTTCTGCGCTTAGGATTCATGATTACCTTCAATTTTGAGGATGGTTGGTAACCTTCTTAAGCTGGTATTATTGTACTTGTCTATGGTTTATACTTCATACAATTGTTGTTCAATTGACATTATGGTTCCATTACGAATTGTAATCGTTACCCTTTCTAACCAGGAATAATACTTGCGATATCAGACTCAGATTACTATTAAGGTGTGCCGTGTGTTAAGTTATTATGCATTTGTATTTGTCTTTCAAGCGTTGTTCCATATTCTATCATTAATTAGTGTTGTTCTATTTACCGTGTGCTATTCAATTCATCTTTAAAGATAAGGGATTGCCATTTGATTTCAGTAGGATATGATTGACTGCATTTGATTTTGTAGACTAAGGCGTTGATGCTTCTTAAACTTAATTGTTGTTATAGTTTCTTGTTTGTTGTTCCATTTCAGGTTTGCTGTTATATTTCTTAATTGTTGTTCCATTTATTATCTGTTGTTCTATTTTTTGTTATTTGCGTTATTGATTTCTTTGGTGTGCAGAACGATCTGAAACTATAGTGGGCATTGGAATTTTTTGTCTAGTCCCTAGATTGACAATCTGTTCCTTGATTACTTTTGGTTACATCTGTTTCCAAAGGGATGAGTTATTATTACTGGACCCTTGACTGATACATTACTTATTTTTCCGAATGAATGACTTAGGCTTCAAGGTATTTTGCTGTAAGTAGATTTTCTTTCAAGCATTCATTTACTTTTGAATTCTAAGCACTATACTACAAAACATTACTCTTGAGTAAATAGCCGCCTCAAACTGAGTACACTCTTGAAATAAAAAGTCGTCCCTGGATTGACAATTAATGTGAGGTAATTAGGAGTTAAAAAGACACCTTTTTATCGCTCAACATTTTGGCGCCATTGCTGGAGAGAGTGTAGCCATTTTTAAAAGAGTAGTGTGCATCCGATGAGTGTCTATTAGGAAAGAATTGGGTATTAAAAACGGAAGGTAAGAACCTACA
>APFE030609138.1:95387-110654 GCA_000404065.3 Pinus taeda | reverse complement strand
AATTAGTTGTAACATTATTTACCATTTTTAACCTCCAAGATAATTTCTAGATTGAAGATTTGACCATTAAATGTGCCAACTCAGAAATTCGCTGGAATAAGAAGTGATAGTTTTGCGGTTGCAATGCTGAGCAAATGAAGAAGAGTATGGAAAATCCGGAACATGGGTTTTGTTCAGAACGGACCCAATTAACTTTACTGAAGAATCGTTTGCCCAAATTTTACTTGTACTGAGAGAAACATAGAGTTCTTTGAGCGTGAGTTTCTCATATTTGTTGTTGCGGCCATCCTCCAAATCTCAGCTGCAAAGCCAAATTCATCTTGCTCTTGTTGAGAGATGGATGGAAATATATCTTATTGTTGATTAATTGGTTGGAAACAATCCAATTTTGTGATAGTAATTATCTCTATTGTAACTTCTCTCTGATCTCTCTATTTAAATGAAAACAGAGATCAGAGATGGAGATGGCTAAGAGAATGGAGAATTGAGGATTTAGAATTAGAGATTTAGAATCAAGAATTCATGATAGGATAGGAGGAATAAATGATTGTTTCATGTTGTAAGTCTCCAAGCTTCAGCTATTGTAATGATTTCACCATTTAATGATTAATACCTGATTTGGGAGTTGTTGTTCATTCCTCTCGTTTGAAGTAGCTCAGCAGCATCTACTGGCGGCTAAGGGCCCAACCTCTGGTGGATTGTGCTGCTGCTGTATATTATCTTTTTGGTTTATGTGTGGTTTTTATGATCAACTTGAATCGGTAATCTTGTGTGTTTGTTATCTTATATTGCAGCTCTGTTATATTTCATATATCTTTCTCTGCAACAAGAAAGTTGTAATGTGCATTCTAACGTATTGCTATAATTTCCTTTAAAGCCGTTAATGTAACATTGTTGTTCTCTACATAATGCTAATGTTGTTTAATTGCAGAGTAATCAAGCCGTAACCTTCTTAAGCTGGTATTACTATATTTGTCTATGGTTTATACTTCATACGATTGTTGTTCAATTGACATTGTGGTTCCATTATGAATTGTAATCGTTACCCTTTCTAACCAGGATTAATACTTGCGATGTCAAACTCAGATTACTATTAAGGTGTGCCGTGTGATAAGTTATTATGCATTTGTATTTGGCTTTCAAGCGTTGTTCCATATTCTATCGTTAATTAGTGTTTTTCTATTTACCGTGTGCTATCAATTCATCTTTAAAGATAGGGGATTGCCATTTGATTTCCGTAGGATATGATTGACTGCATTTGATTTTGTAGACTAAGGCATTGATGTTTCTTAAACTTAATTGTTGTTACAGTTTCTTGTTTGTTGTTTCATTTCATGTTTGTTGTTCTATTTCTTGATTGTTGTTCCATTTCTTATCTGTCATTCCATTTTCTGTTATTTGCGTTATTGATTGCTTTGGTGTGCAGAACGATCTGAAACTGTAGTAGGCATTTCCATTTGTTGTCTAGTCACCAAATTGACGATCTGTTCCTTGATTACTTTGGTTTACATCAGTTTCCAAAGGAATGAGTTATTGTTACTGGACCCTTGACTGATACATTACTTATTTTTCTAAATGAATGACTTAGGCTTCAAGGTCTTTTGCTGTAAGTAGATTTTCTTTCAAGTATTCATTTACTTTTAGATTTTAAGAACTATACTGCAAAACATTACTCTTGAGTAAATAGCCGCCTCAAACTGAGTACCCTCTTGAAATAAACAGTCATCCCTGGGTTGACAATTAATGTGAGGTAATTAGGAGTTAAAAATACACCCTTTTATCGCTCGACTATAGGCGTTCAAGAAGCATATTCTTTCACTGATGGGTTCTTAGGATACCACTAGATTAGAATCATGCCAGAGGATAGGAGCAAGAAAACCTTTTTGACGGAGGGGGTTTGTTTCAATACATTGTCATGCCATTTGGATTGAAGAACACGACGACTATCTTTTCGTGTATAGTCGTAGCGTGCAGTTTATATATTCATAAGCTCTTGGAGGTCTATCTTGATGTCTGGACTATATTTGGGATAGTTAGGTGCCATATATCGAACCTGCGCTTGATGCTGGATACATGCTAAAGATATCAAATCGTGCCCAACCACAAGAAATGTATGTTCCTCATTCCTTTTGGGAACCTAATAGGGCATGTGGTTTGTAAAGAAGGGCTAATGGTAGACCCCATGAAAATTGCAGTGATTCTGAATTTTGAAGCACCATGCAGTGTGAAACAGTTGCGTGCTACCTTGGGACATACTGGGTACTATAGAAAGTTTATCAAGAGTTACGCCCATATCACCGCGCCAATGGAAAAACTACTAAAGAAGGATGTCATGTTTTGCTAGGACGATGACTGTAAGAAAAGCCTAGATATATTGAAGGAGAATATGGTTACTGTGCTGATTCTTGTCTTCCCAAACTGGAAGAAAGAATTTCATGTTCATGTTGATGCATCGTGTAGAGCGCTAGGGGTTGTACTCACATAAGATGGCGGAGAAGGCTTGGATGACCCTATTTCATTTGCAAGTCATAGTTTATCTAAAGAAGAAAAGAACTATTCCACCACTGAATGTGAGGGACTGGCTATGGTGTATGCACTCCACAAATATCTACACTACTTGCTAGGGGGACACTTCAAGATGTATACAGATCATTCTGTGCTAAAATACTTGGTCAATAAGCCTATGTTGTGGGCGGGGGGTGGGGGGGTGCACATCCAGGTGGCTTTTATTGTTCCAAGAATACAATTTTCAATTTGTTTTGAAGCCTGGACAACTGAATGCCAAACCTGATCACCTATTGCACATTGAGATAGGGGAGAAACCTACTAGCTTGGAGGAAGGACTACCTGACACAGTTTTTCATTGTTCACGTGTTGGATGGACATTTTGAACATATAATTCACTTTCTAACAACTGGAACTATGCCAGAAGTTTACTTTGTCCAGCAGAAGAAGGAACTAGTGTTGCGCACGGCAGATTTTTCTGTCATTGCGGGGCATCTATACAAGATGGGGAATGATGAGATACTACGAAGGTATGTACCAGAGTTTGAACTAAGTAGCATCATCACGAACGCTCATGGGGGCCTCGCGGGAGGTCATTATGTAGGGAGAGAAACCGCACAAAAGATTTTCCATGTAGGGTTGTGGTGGCCGACCCTTCATCAGGATTCAAAAGCACATTGCAAGGCATGTGACGTATGTCAAAGAATGGGTAACTCATCGTGGAGGGACGAGATGCTTTTGAATCCACAGATGACGTTGCATCCCTTTGAAAAGTGGGTGATCAACTTTGTAGGACCTATCAAACCATAAGGAAAGACACACATGAGATATATTATTACTGCAACAGAATGCCTGACACGTTGGGCATAAGCACGACCAGTAAAAGATTGCATGGCCGTGATGGCTGCGAAGTTTCTATTTGAACACATACTGACATGATTCGATTGTCCGAAGATCTTGATGAGTGATCATGGTACACATTTTCTAAATGAAACGATTAGTGCACTGATGAAATATTTTTAGGTGTATCATCAAAAATCACACTGTATCATCTACAGGCTAATGGGACCATAGAAGCAATTAACAAAGTATTGGACACTGCACTGACGAAAGTTTGCAACATGCAGTGAAGTGATTGGGACCTACGCGTACCTGGATTATTACAGGCTTATAAGACAACATGCAAGAAACTGACTGGACACACCTTTTAGGCTCGTCTATGGAGTGGAAGTCGTAATGCCGATGGAGTATATCGTGCCTAGTCTACACATAGTATCATTCAGAAGTATGACAGACCGCAAAGCCTTGGAAGAGAGGCTTGCACAGTTGGAGAAGCTTGAGAAAGAATGATTTTTGGCTGGATTCCATCGGCGGGTACAAAAGTAGCGCGAAAAGTCTTGGCATGATCGACATGTCAAGTTTCGCACCTTTAAGGTGAATGATTTGGTATCGTTATATGATAGTAAGTTTGATAAATTTATGGGGAAGCTCTGAATGCATTGGATGGGACCACATGTTATTAAGGAGCTCACAGATGGTGGCGTTGTGGAGTTGGTGAAGTTAGATGGTGAACTTTTCCCAGGAAAAGTAAAAGGTAGTCTTTTGAAGCCATATACAGGTGGCCTAGCTACCTGACTAGCCGCACGAAGCACATTCTTAGCTCTCCAAGCAGCTGAAAGGAGGTGCGGGACTATAAACTACTCTGCCCGAGATCTACATGATGACATGACTATGCACAGGAGTGAAGTCTTACAAGGTTCATGACAGTGCATGGATAGTTGCACTGCCACGCAGGTTGGCTAGAAAGTGACCATTATAGTCATTATTCATGATGTGATGCTTGGTGTGAAACCAAATGGAGCGGGAGGAAGACATTTAAGGCAAACTTTATGGACTAGATTTGGGAAAATCGGCCACCAAGGGAGAATTAATGGACTAGATTTGGGGGGGATGGTCGAATTCAAATTCAAAAGGCGCTATAAATTGAAAAGGGCTACCCAGCAAATAACACTTGGCCATTTGAGAATTGAGCTATTGTACGCCCAGAGATTTATGAACCCAAATTTGTTTGACATTTTGAAGTCAAAGGTGTTGTTTGAGCACTTACCTAAGAAGTTGAGAGATTTGTGGAACAACAGTATGGCAGCATCTGAAGAAGCTAGGGATATCAGAGAGATGACTGTTGAAGATGCCATGCAAGCCATGACGATAGGAGATGCCTTAGAAAGCAGCGGGATAGTCGTGGAAATTCATAAATTACTATGCACGCCAAGACCCAAGAAACACAAGAAGCCTATGGTTTCGGTGCCCTTGTACCCTAGAAACCCGTTGAGAACTAAACTAACCATGGAAGAAAAGGGGAAGGTGATTAATTTGGAAGTCGATGAGGAGGAGGATGACCTTGAGGAAATATTGGTAGAAGAGGAGGAGGAGGAAGTAATTGAGAAAGAAACCTAGGTTACGAACCCTCTGACCAGGCTACCCACGTATGTTCTTCTGCAGAAAGGGAAAGCACGGGTGCCTAAGGACCTAGATGAGAGACTTCGTTGCTCCTTGATGACATCATTTTTGAAGGAGTGCACTAAGGACGGGTGACGGTTCTAAAATTTGAAGACTAGGATCTCGTGGACCACAAGAAATTCCCACATTTGACAACTGCGTAGCTAATGCGACCGAAGAAAAACACAATGGTAGAATCATAGAGTTGGAGCTGCACAAGTGGTTGCGAGGAGTAGAGAAAACAGGGTTGTTAAACCTGATTTGTGTGTCGCATTACCATGATGCCCCAGTGACTATCTTTGTCATCAAGCAGCTACTCTGCCTGGTGCATGATGGGTTTTTGTGGCTAGAGGAGCCCATCCCCATCACGGACCACCTAATCCATAGAATTACCTGACTCCCATGCAAGGGGGTGGGCCCAATAGATATTTCGAAGGGTAAGAGTAATGATTTGGCCATCGCAGAGGCCATGAATGAAAAATTCAAATTGGAAAAGAAGAAGAGAGGGTACGCAATCTCCAATATCCATAATAATGCAGTGAGAGTCACAACACAAATACTGGCTTTGAAGTTTATGCAGAAGCGTCAAACAGATGAGGTATTCACGCCAGTGGTTTGATTTGTCGCGTAATGTGCATAGGGGGTCCATTTTAACTGAGAAGATTACCTGTGCCGAGAGTTCCTAGAAAATTTTCGCGAGGCATAAGAACAGGGTTAGAATTTCCACTATGCATGGCTTCTGCTATCCATAGTGTCGATGGCTTGGGAATTGCCCGAGGACAGCCAATTCCCGACGATTGCACAAGATATTCTAGAGGCAGCGAAGTACGCTTTGTTGTGGGCAACTAAGGATCCGTAGAGGACCAGAGACAACAAGATATTCTTAGTGTTCATGGAGATGAGCATCAAAATGGGGATTAACTGCAAGCTGCGGTTATCACCCATTGTGTACAATAGTCTACAGAGCTTCATGGAGTTCAAGCCAGACTTCCATCATGTATATATCAAGGCACGCAAGGACCTCACGAAGAAATGTAACGAGCTCCCTTACCTATCCACGGATGATGTCATATTCACCATGCTTGAGTTGTGGTCACTGGAGTGGCGTGCTCCAGCCAGTTTTGTGGTGGAATCAGAGAAGTCGGTTGCACAGAGGAAGAAGGAGGAGGAAAAATTATGAATGGCACAGTTCACAAAGAAGAGAAGGAATGAAGCAATAGCAACAAAGGCGCAGGAGGCACAGGACACTGCGAAGGTTGCAGCAAAGCAACAGAAACAAAGAAAGATGGAGCGCAAGTGCCAGAAGTCGCCTGTGCCTAAAAGGAGACAAAAACAAAGGAAGGTAGCACGAACCCACAAACAACATCCACATAGCTGAATCGACAACACCTGAGAGAGCAAGTGGGGTTGTGAAAGAATTCAAAGGCCTCCAAGACTTCTTTTGACTTGATCATCCTCACTAAGGGGATCTCCATGACATAGGGGAGATAGTGTGGGACGTCACTGCGGAGGCCATCCAAAAATTCGCGGAGGAAAATTAGATGGTGTTGGGGGCCCACCAGGCATAGATACAGGAGTTTCAGGTGTGCACTCCTCAGGCTAGTACTCTGTCGACCTGCGTTACAGTAGGCATGGTCGCAGCTGAGGAAATGCTACACGCCTGCATGATCAACACTATAGTGCTGCAAGAGGGGGCACTAGTTACATAAAATGAGGCCGACAAGCCTATGGTCAGTGTGCTAAAGGGAGTTGGGATAAAAATGCTTGCGCTCCCTGGGATATGCTCTATGCTCTATGTTGGCAAATGCTCTATGCTCTATGTTGGAGGGCCGCACACTCCAAGTGATGAACAAGCAACATATTAATATTGAACAACTGAGCCTGCAACGTGACGAGGTTGCGACACAGAATAGGAAGCTAGTGTAGGTGGTTGGAGAAGCTTGCCAGATGGTCCCTGAGTTGTCCATCCCAGTAGAGGTGCGCATCTAGAGACTGGCAGTAGGGGTGCACAAGGCGATGGATAAGGTTCAGCTGGAGCTGAACCTTCAGATAGCTACATTGCAATTGAATGTGCAGGCTTCAACTTCACCAAAGGTGAAAGAGCAGTGCACCAACGCCATTACAGCAGGAATAGAGGAGATCAGTAGTGCAGTGAAGGACTACACCAAACTATTTGAATAGTTGTTCAAGGTCCTCGCCACTTTGTAGGAGGGCCTAAACATACGACACCTAGAAATAGAGGCATGGGCTACAGCAACAGTATGATGAAATAAAAGGGACCGTGCAGATGGTGGCCCTTACATAGAGGCTCACACGGATGTAGCAGGCAGATGCAGGGAATGTAGGAATAGGTGCAGGGCAATAGTTCAGCTACAACAATCTTTGAACAACACGTCTAGGAATTATAGTAGGAACCTGCTCAGTGTATTGCCAATCTTTCAGGGGTCAGAGCAGAGTTGGGTGGTCTTCGAGCGAAGATCTCTGCACCAACAAAGTGACTCAAAGGCAAGTCGTGATGTTTATGTCAGGGCCTTGTTAGGCAGGGGATCCCCCAAGGAAATTTTTGGGGCTTAAAGCCTAGGTTTTGGCTAAAAATTGTAAATCCAATGTAAGAACTATGCATTTTGTGGGTGCAGAGCACGAAGTTGTAAATAAGTCATAGAGTTTTCCGCCCTCAATTTTGTAGTGTAAGGTCGGCTTTAGAAATCTACTGATGGTTTGCAGGCCATGGGATTGTATAAATAGAGTGAGGCTCTTAGTTGTAAAAGAATTCATGGATGGAATGATGATGGAATAGAAGCATAGTGGAATATCTAAGTGTAAAGTCTAGTATTTTCGCCGTAGAGTAGGAGAAGGCTCTGCAACTGAGTGTGCAGAGGCTTAGTAGTCCACAGCCGATTGCACAAAACGCTGCAGCGAAGTGCAGAGGGTGAGTCAAGTCTTTAACCATTGAAGCATTAATAAAGAGACATTTTATTATCAAATTATGTGTAATTATTTCCTATTTTCTGCATTGAATATATTGGGCATAAATTGCATTTATACTATTTATATGGTGCGAGAATGTATATGATTGTGTTGAATAAGTGAATGAAAGATAAAGTATCTATTTAGGTGAAGTTAACTAAACTTTGTAAGAAGATAAGTAAGATACACAGTGTAACTTGGGGAAATATCACAGACCGCTACCCTAGCAGTGCGAAAGCACCTCAATCCCTGGTTAGGGTTGCGCAAAGACAATTATAACAGATCGAGAAGATATCGCAGGAAAGGATAGTACGCGAAGTGACCTGCGTGAATATATTCATAGTTGGACTAAATCTGCCCCTCAGACATCTTGAGGGTGCGGAAAGTTGGTTCTAGCATCCCCCCATACTGCCTCCGGTGAGACTTCAGCCTGCGCACCACTGGCTATTGTCGAAAGGGCTAGTAGTGTAGGGATTTGTTTGGCTAATTAACTCTGAACCTGGGTCAGGCCCCCACAAGCCAACACTCAGCGCTTGATTAGTTCTAGATGCTTTTGTATAAAATTTTCATCCTCCAATGTGGAATCTTCAATGGGTAAGTTCTTCCACTTTATGAGGTACTTTGAAATTGATTGATTTCATAGCTATTGAGTTCTTGTTTCTTTGAATTCTTTAGGTTCCAATATAATTTTTCCTTACTCATCAAGTTCTGGCAATATTGTTTGAACTAGAAGCTTGTAACCTATAACCTTCTTGAGGCATGAGACATGGGAAACTCGGTGCACTTGGGAAGCTCCAATCTGTATGCCATAGTATCTATCTTTTGTAACACCTTATATGGACCATAATCCTTTGTTGATAATTTATTATCCTTCTTAGCTTGCTTGAGGGAAATTTGTTTATATGGTTCTAACCATAGGAATATCCAATCACCAACATCAAAACTTCTTTCGTTGCGATGTTGATCTGCCTGCGGTTTCATTCTATTATGCACCAAGGTGAGGTTATTCTTTAAGAGTTGTAGAACTTGTTGTTGATGCTCGATGTGATCTTCCACTGCTTGAACCTTATAATTTTCTTTTAAATATCATGTGATGGACGGTGGATGATATCCATAAAGTGCCATAAATGGGGTCATTTTTGTTGGAATATGGAAAGAAGTGTTATACCACCATTTAGTTAGAAGAAACCATTTGACCCATTTTGTCTGTTTATCGGATACAAAGCAACAAAGATATCCTTCCAAACATTTGTTTACTATCTCAGTTTTCCCATCAGATTGACGATGATAAGATTAGCTATGGGCTAACTGAGTACCAAGACAAGAAAATAATTTTGTCCAAAAATTTCCAGTGAAAATGGGATCTCTGTCGCTTACAATAATCTTTGGGTTTCCATGTAGCTTTTGAATTGTTTCCATAAATGTAGTACAAATTGTACTCGCTTTAAATGGATGAGATAATGCACCAAAGTGTGCATGCTTGGTAAGTCTGTCAACTACCACCATGATAAAACTCTTTCCTTTGGACTTGGGTAAACCTGTGATAAAATCCATTGAAACCTCCTCCCAACGTTGGCTTGGAATGGATAAAGGTTGTAACAGTCCCAGGGTATTAATTGTTTCAACTTTATTTTTTTGGAAAACGAAACATTTTGCCACAAACTTTTGAATATCCAATTTAAGGCCAAATCCTAAGTGCCCTCCTAAGGGAGAGGTGTGCAATTCCCTAAGAATCTTTTGCCTGAGTTATAAATTCTTACATAGGTATAATCAATCCTTTTACCATAACAAATCACTTTTCCATCTAAATGTATCAGATGTACTGGGATTGTTAGTTCTAGTCTTTGTAGCCTTTCACTAGGGATCAAAGTGGGCTCTTACTATGTGTGGTTTTCAGAGATGTTTTTCACATGAGTTTTAGTTAAAATCATTTCCTAAGTATGTTCATCATAGGAAGATTGGAAATAGCTTTCCAACAGTATATTGCACGCCTGAAACCGGTTCCTGGATCAGAAGATATGATCAAAATGAATGATTGATTCTTGGTTATGAAATTGAGGTCATTTGCTGCACATAGTGACAGGTTTCCTACAAAATCAGTTTCTGAAGTAATGGACATGAATTTTACAAAAGTGAAAGAGGTTTTTGTCAATCACATACCAGGTAACAAAAACCTCGTTCAATTTATGCACAAGCATTACTATGTGGGAGATATACAATGATTTTTGAAGCCTACAATAAAACAAAACAAATTTTTCATTTGTTTTACTGTTTTAGTCATTGTAGTGAGGCACCATTTTAAAACATATGGAAAGTAATTTTGAGAAACCCAAGGAGGTTTCTGTCAACTGCAAGGTATCGTGAATTGGAATATTTGACTAGATCTTTACAACTTATTTTTACATATTTAAATTTTTAGTGATTTCCTGTTTAGATATTATTGTGTGGCACAAATTTCGAGCAACTAGAAACGAATTTCCAAAATTTGGGAGAGGTTTTCCACAAGCATGGCCTTATCTACAAAAAGCTCTTTCGATTTTGTAACAGGTATTATGGTTCAAGGGATACAAGTTCATCTTTGAGCCCTATTTTCAGAAATTCTATCCAAATTTAATGTAAACGATTCTATCTTGAGAGAGATGGTTGAGCTCAAATCCCTTAGCACATGGATGAGCTAATTGTATATATTTGATGCATTTCAGAGTGTAATGGTTGGATTTTTGCAACAAAGTTAGGTTGCCATTGGATTGTGTAAAGTTTTCCTTGAATATTATTTTAATGAAGGTTTTTTTGCTCTTTAAATTTGGGATTCATCACAACGTTTAATGTGCAGCATGTTTTTCTTGTAAATTCATTTCATGCTTTGATTTTTCTGCTAATTTGGTTACAACATTCTCTAAGGGAAGTGTTAGGAATCCATGCATGCGTGATGCTCCTTTCACAATGATTATTGTTACACTGAAATTTGTCACCATGACTATCTGCAGTTTATATGGCCCCATCAATAGCCATATTGTCCTCTTTGTCAAGCCCCATACCTCTACTCTTCATGTCAAAACTTCAAAAAGAGAGAAAGTCACTTAAAAACATGTTTATCTCTGGGTACGCAGGTTCTCTCTACCTTGCCCGCGTGTACGCACTCCAAATACATTAGACCTGCGTAGTAATACGCTCTGTATACTAAAGCTAGGGTGCGTACCCCTGTAAAGGTCAAAAGGCGCAAGTTTCATCCTTAAAAAGTTACTTGTGGTAACTTCTAGAGCCTTCTAGAAGAGTTTTCGACGTGTATTGAGCGCCTCCAGATGGTTCATGCACCCCTATGATAGAGGAGCTTATCCCATCAAGAGAGGAGCTACCCCATCCAAAAGAGGGAGTATCCCATTGATGTTGGAACTGAATAACCTTCTCTAGAATACTATAAATACAGGCATTGGGCCAAAGGAGGGGAGGTTGAAAGCTGAACATTCTAAAGGGTAAATGCTGCTGGAATTAAGACTTCCATTGTTGACTTGTGAGGAGAGATCACTATCCTTCCTTGTTGCCATAGTGGGAGTGGGTGAGCTTGTCAAAGTAGAGGAAATCTCTTGCTGGACCCTGGGAGGAGCTTGCACAACACCAAGGCTCAGGTTGTAATGGTTCGTTTTTGATTATTTAATGAATTATTTCAATGTACTCCTTGGTCTATGTGATGAATATGCTTTGTTTTATGATGAATATTCAGATGTTATGTAATCGTTTGCTTTGTTAGTGTATGCAGGTCTGAAAGTGAAGGAGGAGCTCATCTGGATCAGCAAAGCTGGACTGCTACAACAAGCGTTGGACCTAAGGTAAGATCGAAAACATTTGAGTTCTCATAGAATAATGTGTGTTTAGAGAAGGATTGCTCTTGTTTGGTTTGTTTGTCACTAGAGAGTCTTAGACTCCTAGGGAGGTTAGGTTTGTCCGCAAAAATAACTCTTTCTGCATGACAATTATGTTGTTTGATGTAGTGGTTATCTTTTCAGAATCCATCCTTTGTTAGATGCTCTGTTGAGTAACCCTGTGCTTCTCTTTCCTCTAAAGTTGCCACTGTAGATCCATCTGTTTATTGATGCCTATAGGGCAGTTGGATTTCTCCTCTTTCATTTACATCTTTTTTCAGGCTGAACATTACACTTACTTTGCGCCAAGTTTGCCGGAAGAAACTAGCCCCAAATCCATAGCCCAATAGTCCCTTCTCTTGTTGTTTTCAACCCATGATTTTCAACCAAATCCTTATTCTTCACAGCTAGCCTAAGATTCATTTATCACAGTCACATTTTGTTGGCAAAGAGAGAGCCCTCTCTAGTCTGGTAGGGCTAGATGCCAGATCAAAAGCTTGGTCTATGGTTACCTCGGAATTGCCTCTTCTCAACCTTGAGGTTCATTCTGAGTGCTAACATATTGGTGCTATTGCCGAGGACGAGGTGACAGATCTTCTTCGGAAAATATTGTTCAAGTTGCAGATCTGATTGCTGATGGTGGACAACAGTCAGACACATATGAAGGCTGAAATCATTCACCTGATGAATCCATTGTTCAAGATCCTTAGCTTCAAAGTTCAGAGCGACTTCACTACCAAGGAATCTAAATTTCAGAGCATTGATGGTAATCACCAATGACAGGGTATGTGGAACATCCTTTATTTTGGGAAATATTACTAACTTTAAGGAATGAGTTAAGGAAATTTCAGATTGATTAGAGTTTCGCAACATCAATATTTCATTGTTTGAAATCAAGCCGACTCACACATGAAGGTAAAAATTGTTTTCTTGGTTTAGTTGCTGAAAGATTAGAAAATGAAATTGAATTATTGGATGTTCAAATTGAATCATATGATTTCCAAGATATTAAATAGTTATTGGAAACTCTCCCTCCTCCCAAAGAAGAAAAGGTAAGGCTGCCCTTGGATGGTTGGATTGAGGGGTGTTTGTATTTGCAGCAAGGATGTGAAAATCTCCAGCCAAGACCATATGTTAATGAGTTGGGGCAGCAGATAGAATCTGGTTTTTATGATCCTATAGCAGCATATATGGAATATTTTTTTAAGTTGAATGAAAAACCAGATTTCCTTTTACAAAGCTAGAGATATTATGTGTATATATTGCTGATAGAATTTCCAATTATGTTCTGGTTCAAACACCATCAAACAACCGCATCATTAGAACAACTGCTTGATTGGTTGATTTTGCACTTTAGTATCACTTGATTCAGTGATTTTTCAGTAGATTAGTGTACGATAAGTGTGTAATAAGCTTGTTGGACAGACATCCTTCAACATCTAGTTTATAGTTTGTAGTGTGTGATTTTCGGTGTTCGATTTGGTTGTATGTTTTTTACCGTATTGGCCCAATCAACTAGGAACTTGGTCTACGATGTTATTGACACCTCCAAGGAGATGCCATCCCCAATAAGGCCAATGTTAGTTCCAGCCTTCGTAGCCTGTCACCAGGGATCAAAATGGGCCCTTACTATGTGTGGTTTTTAGAGATGTTTCTCACATGAGTTTCAGTGAAAATCATATCCTAAGTATGTTTATCAGAAGTAGATCAGAAATAGCTTTCCAATAGTATATTGCATGCCTGAAACTGGTTCCTAGATTAGAAGATATTATTGAAATGAATGATTGATTCTTGGTTATGCATGTTTTGAGGTCATTTGTTGCACACAGGGAAGAGTTCACTACAAAATTAGTTTCTGAAGTAATGGACATGAATTTTACAAAAGTGAGAGGCTTTTTTCAATCACATACCTGATAGAAAAAACCTCCTTCATTTTATTCACAGGTGTTACTATGTGGGAGATATAAAATGAAATTTGAAGCCTACATTAAAACAAAACAATTTTTGTATTTGTTTTACTGTTTTAGTCATTGTAGTGTAGCCCCATTTTACAATAGATGGAAAGTAATTTTGAGAAACCCAAGGAGGTTTCTATCAACCATGATCCATATAAAAAAAAACTCTCTCCATTTATTCACAGGTGTCATGACTTGGAATATTTGACTAGATCTTTACAACCTATTTTTACAGATTTAAATATTTAGTGATTCCCTATTTAGAGATTATTGTGTGGCACAGACTTCGAGCAACGGGAAATGAATTTCCAAAATTTGAGAGAGGTTTTTCTCAAGGATGACCTTATCTACAAAAACCTCTTTTAATTTTGTAACAGGTGTTACGGTTCAAGAGATACGAGTTCATCTTTGAGCCCTATTTTTAGAAATTTGGTCCAAATTTAATGTAACTGATTCTATCTTGAGAGAGATGGTTGAGCTCAACTCCTTTAGTACAGGGATGAGCTAATTGTATATATTTGATGAATTTTAGAGTGTAATGGTTGGATTTTTGTAGTAGAGTGAGGTTTCCATTGGGTTGTGTAAAGTTTTCCTTGAATATTATTTTAATGAAGCTTTTTATGCTATTTAAATTTGGGATTCCTCACGGTGTTTAATGTGCAACATGTTTTTCTTGTAAATTCATTTCAATTCTTTGTTTTTTTTGCTAATTTGGTTACAAAATTCTCTAAGGGAAGTGTTAGGAATTCACCCATGCACGATTCTCCTTTCACAATGATTATGTTGTTTGATGTAGTGATTATCTTTTTAGAATCCACCCTCTGTTAGATGCTCTGTTGAGTAACCCTGTGCTTCTCTTTCTTCTAAAGTTGCCACTATAGATCCATCCATTGATTGATGCCTGTAGGGCAGCGAGCTTTCTCCTCTTTCCTTATCTCGTTTACATCTTTTATCTGGCTGAACATTGCACCTACTTTGCCCCAAGTTTGTCTGTAGAAACTAGCCCCAAATCCATAGCCCAACAATCCCTTCTCTGACTGTCTTCAACCTACAATTTTCAACCAAATCCTTATTCTTCATAGCTAGCCTAAGATTCAGTTATCGCTGGCATGTTTTGTTGGTAAAGAGAGAACCCTCTTTGGTATGGCAGAGCTAGATGCCAGATCAAAAGCTCGGTCAGTGGTTACCTCGGAATTGCCTCTTCTCAGCCTTGAGGTGCATTCTGAGTGCTGACAGGGATCTTGTTGTATCTTTTGAATGAGTGCCCACACTTCCTCGTCATTCTTCCATTCATCCCTTGCTTCATTTTTCCAATCTGATTGGATAATAGAAATGGCACAAAGAAATTCTTCCACATCCTCCTCCTTTCTTGAGAGTGCATCTACCACAAAATTTTGTTTCCCTTTTTTGTAGATGATTTCAAAGTCATAACCCAACATTTTTGTGACCCATTTTTTCTACTCTTCTGAAGATAATCTTTC
>APFE030609138.1:76387-88170 GCA_000404065.3 Pinus taeda | reverse complement strand
GAGAGAGAGAGAGAGAGAGAGAGAGAGAGAGAGAGAGATGGTTGAAGAGAGAGGAAGGTAGGAGAAAAAGGGAGAGAGAGAAAGGATGAGAGAGAGGACTTGCAAGAGAGGAGGAGAGAGGGAGGGATAAAGATATGGAGTTGGAGGGGGAGAGAGGGAGGGAAGAAGAATGACATAGAGAGTGAGCAGAGGAGGGAGAGAGAGGGAATGAAAAGGGAGAGATGGGGAGAGACTGTGTATGTTTAGGGGTGAGATAAAGAGACAAAGAAGGAGAGATAGAGAGAAGGGGGCAGAGAAGGAGAGAGGGAGGGATACATTAACATAGTTGGAGAGAGAGAGAGTGATGGGGGAAGAGGGAGGAATGTAGGAGAGAAATGGATAGGGGGAGAACAAGAGATAGGACCTGAGAGAGAGGAGGATAGTTGTCAAGCTATAAAAATGGTCTATTTCACCTCTAATTACCTCACATTAATATGTCAATCTGGGAACGTTTTGTTATTTCAAAGAGTGTCTTAGTCTGAGGTTATTATATTCCAGAGTAATGCTAGTAATACAATGTTCAAAAATGCAAGAGTAAACGGATGCTTGTTTACAACTAACTACTTCAAAATATTAAACCACACATGTAGAAAACCAAGCAATTTATCAGTCAAGGGTTCAGTAGCAATATCTCATCCCTTTGTAAACTGATGGAAAAGGAAACCAAAGAACAGATCGTGGATCTGAGAGCCGGACAATAGATGTCAAAGCTCACTACAACCTGAGATCATTCTTCACACCAAAATAACAAATGACAGGAAATGAAACGATAGATAAGAAATGGAACAACAATTA
Source organism: Pinus taeda (assembly GCA_000404065.3). Lineage (NCBI taxonomy): Eukaryota > Viridiplantae > Streptophyta > Pinopsida > Pinales > Pinaceae > Pinus > Pinus taeda. Next base: position 87,336 of record APFE030609138.1, on the reverse strand, counting down.
AGAAATAGAACAACAAACCTAAAATGGAACAGCAAACAAGAAACTGTAACAACAACTAAGTCTAACAAGCAGTAACGCCTTAGTCTACAAGATCAAATGCACTAATCGTGACCTACAGGAATCAAATGGAAATCCTTCCCTCTTAAGGACAGATTGAACAACACACCAAAATGGAACAACACTGATTAATAATGAATTATAGAACAACGCTTGAAAACCATATATACACACGACACACCTTAATAGTAAACTGATCCAGTTATCAATCTCAGTTAGAAAGAGTACGACTTCATTTCAAAATAGAAAAACATTGTTTATAGATCCAATGATCGCAAAGAACATAACTCCCAAGATGAATTCCGTAATGTCAATGAACAAGTGCACAACATAGAAGCTCTGTCATTAAACAACAACAGTATTATGTAAAGACTAGCAGTATTATATCAACACTTAAAAGAACAGTGATATGATGCAGAGTCAATATAATAGTTCTATCTTTAGAAACCTTAATAAATTAAACATAACAGAGCATGTGATGTAAACTACAAAACACATCAAAATACCAAAACGTTGATAAGAAAACCATGCATAAACCAAACGTAATACTACAGGAGCAAGTTTCCTCCAGGGCCGGGCCCTTAGCCTGCAAGGGTACACCGCTTGAAGTTATTCCAGACTCAGAGATGAAATAGAAACAAATTTTGTATTAATGCATAAAGCAGAATTACAATAGATCAGTTCTTATAGAGACTCGATGATCAAAGTTTTAATCTGAAAGGAAATTACATAAAACATAACAGATTCTAACTCTCCTCGAGCTAACAGTGCTGCCCCTTTATAATGGTGAAAGCAGAGATATCTAGGTGCAAAAATAGTTAAAGCAACAATCCCTTAGGATTGAGGATCCTGAGGGATTCGCCGAACCGTTAGTCCTTAGTCATCTCTTTTCTTTCCTGCGCCGAGCCAATATCTCCACTTCCTTTCCAGGGTTGATTTGCTTTGATTTGTTTTGCCTTGTTTGCATATGGTTCCTCGTCAAAGGGACAGCGGTTAACCCATCCTTGTCCTTTCCTTTGGAACAACAGTTTCTCATTTTTCCTTCTTTCTGCATAAGGAAATGAAAATTGTCAGTGTTTTCGTCTTGCATATTAATCTCACAGGTTTTATTACAATTCCTTATCATTTTCCTAGTTCATGATGCAAAAGGTTTGTAAGTTCCAATGAAAAGATGTTGAAATAATTACCAAAAACATAACTTCTTTAGTACTCCACACACCCCCCTGCTTACCCTTTTTCATGCCCTAATGAAAACATTGTAGTTGACATGTAAGGCAGTGATAGAGTAGGTTGGAGATGGAATCTCATGTGGAGGTCTACAGCCATGATGCATAACTAGGTGTCAAAGAAATGGCCTGTCTGACCCTCAGGCATCTCATACAGGGCTTGGTATTCGGGTGCAGGGTGCCAAATAATTGGACTCTGGAAGCTATATCCTAACCAGGATGGCTTGCCCTCAAAATGACTTTGCCATAGAGGTGCGAGCAGTTGGCAGCTAGTTTAAAATTTTCATACTTAAATGGTTCCCTGAGCTGAATATTCTGATTAGAGATCTGATATTGAAATTTAACCGCATCAATGGCAAGGTCTTTGATAGAGAAAAAGTATTATATTCCCTATCGAATGATTTCCTCGTGAATGGGTCCTAATGTTTCAATTACACCTAAAGTCTTCATGAGGTTTCTATGTTCTCTCCACAACTGTACTGGATTCCTAGGCTCAGCTCTTACCCACAAATCTAATCCATTTTCTTGTCTTTGGAAAGCATTATAGGCTTTAATCCATTTAATTTGATTAACCCCAAATGAAATAAATGCCTGTAATTGGATATCCCCAACAAAAGGGCCAGGGTTCAGCTCGGTCTCCTGGTCTAATACAAGGTTATGTAAATAAAACTCACACAGTAGTCTCTAAACTTTTACCCCGTAGTGTTTACAATAGTTGATAAAATCTTCGATGGTGTTAATTTGTATGGGAGCACCTGCTTTAACAACATTTATTTTCAATTGTAAATATCGTTCCATTAAAAACAAGGCATAATTCTTAGCAGGGGCTATACATGCTAGGACGTCACTATATAAAGAACATAAGGTATCCATTTGCTTGATAACTATATCTAACCTACGAGTTACCTTCGCAACTTTTTCTTCTTCCCTTCGCCACCCTTCAAAGGCCTGGCTTTCAGATAGATTGACATTCCTAAGCTGCTGCTGTAGCTCTTCATACTTTCCTCGAGGGACCGTTTGCTCCATAAGTTTTTCTGCTGCTTGCTGAGCTTGCGTCAAACCCTCTCATAGGGTTACCGTTCTCAGATCTCTTTCCCATATGGTAGTGGAGACCAGGAGTTTTACCTGGATTTTCCTATTGTGTTGTTTTGCATTCATGGCCCTTATCACTCCCGAGGGTGGTGTCTCTGTCTGAATTTCCTTATCGCAGGTCAACATATCATCCATTTCTATCTGAACGTGGGTATCATTCCGATTTTGTTCCTTTTTAATTTGAACAACAATCTGCTTCTCAACATTATTTGGAATAGCAGCCTACTTTTCGACAAGGTTTTGAACAGCAGGATGGACTCTGGTCCTCCGATCCTTTGTCTTGAGGGGTTTTTCATTTTTCCTTCCCGAAGTCCTTTTTACCCTTTTCCTTGCTTTTAAAGTCATGATCTGCTATCGGAGCTGAACTATTACATTCAGTAGTCTCTGTTGTTCTTTCCGTAATTTCTTAATTTCTTCAATTTCCTTAGAAGGAACAACAAACTGTTCACTACGGCCTGGACTGTGACTAATTCCCTGATTTTCTCTCTGGGGTGCTTCTTTGTTGCTATGCTCTGGTTGCTCTGGGGCGAGAACCCTAACTGATTCTGTTATTTCTTGGGTGACTTCCTTTTCTGCCCCCCTTTCCTCCGGAATTTCTTTTGGTGTCATCTGGCTAGGAACGGATTGTCCCTGTTCTGCATCTCCTGTCATATTTTCATCAAGAACAGGCAGATTCTCTTCTTCAACCTCCTTTGCATGTAATTATTCAGGTGCATTTCCCTCCTGAGGTTTCTCTTCGGCATGGAGATCTAATGGACTGGAAGGTTGGTCATGTTCGCCCATATTGGCGAAAACTTTGGCCAGTTCATCTTCTCTCAATGGATCCTGCAATGGGCTACCTTCCTGTTGTTCTGTTTCCTCCTCCTGCTCAGATTGCTTGGTTTCTTCTTCCATTTCTCCTTCCTCTTTTTCCTGCATTCCTTTCTCATTGTCCTCCCCTTCTAATCATGGGGGTTTCTCATCTTCTATCTCTATCGGTTGGCTGGTGTTTCCTTGGGGCTTCTCCAACCTCCCTCGTAGCCGTGCTAGCCGGGCCGATTTCCTTCGTTTTTCTGGACGCTCAGGTGTACTGGTGGCATGTTTACGTTTTGGGGATGGTGTGGTCAATCCTCCATCTATCATGGCAATTAGCTCTTCCCAACAGCTCTACTGCTGGGTAAGGCAATGGTTAACTATTAACCGAATCAACCCATGATGAATAACAACTGACTCTACATGCTATGCCTTTTTTACGCTCCGTGCAACGTCATGAAGTAATGAATTCAAACAGGTAAATTTATAGAGCATTTTTGCTTTAATACAGCTAAGAGTTTAAGATGTTGTGGTCTTACCACGTCTTTTCTGCCTTCACAGGTGATGTAGCTTTGAATGGTCTTTGCCAATTCCACCCATGGCTCTCCTAATGCTGCTGGAAGAACCCCCTTTCCTCTAATTGTTAGGCTCTGGCCTTCCTCTTGGAATATTTCTATGATCTTTTGCAATCTCTCCTTATTTAACGTCCATACAGGTCCAGCGGCTGGCAGTCCCGAGACTTCTGCGATTATGTCATCAGTGACTGCTATGTGTCTCCCCGTCACTATGGAGTGATCCTCTTGCAAGTTCTGCAAGAATTCAATTGCTAAAGCGATTGAGATAAGTTAGCCACCCTGCTCTTGCCAGGATTTCCCATGCAGCATTAGAGACTGTTAACACTTACGGTTCTCTCCAAATCAATCTTCCTCACATGTTTATAGTTTCACTGTAAAATCTCAGATTTTTGACAATGGAACAACAGCTTTTCAGGCTATTGAAACACAGAGAGGCTGACAGACGCAAGCCTCGCTCAAAATCTAATGCTGCAGAGTATACAATGGAAATGTCTTATGAAAAACAAGTCATGCAAAAAATAGAAAATAGTATACCGTTGAGCCGTGATATTCCCAGGTACTCAACTTCCTGAATAATGATCTGACACATAATCCAGGGAATGATGAGGTTAACCTCCCCCCCCCGCAATGTGACAGGCCATCCCGGCCGTCAAATAAAGGAGCGGTGTGTCGTTCTGAAGAAAAGTCATTAAGGAACAACGTATGACAATATGCCATGTTTACAAAAGTAGCAAATTACTGAAATCGAGGCATAGAGTTGGGTCACTTAATACGTAAGAAACTGTGGTGATATGATGCGAGGTTGGGGGGATAGGACATTTGCCGTGGATATGGAGTCTCATGCGGTCACTGTTAATTGTTCTGTCATGATTGGTGATAATAGATGTACATGCGTGGTATGGTTCGGGAAATAATATATGATTGATTACTAAGGAATAAGAAATAGAAGGGTGCTAATAACTACCTCTTCGTGTAAATAATGTGACTTCAATACCATTAACAGTGCTCTGCTGCTGACAGGTGTCCATAACCTTGGAAAAGTTGTTTATTTCACCCATGGAACCATGATCCTTTATGTATGCTTAGGAAATGTTGTGTGATGTAAAAATGTAGGCCATTATGCTGGCTTGGTGACCATTTAGCCATAATGCCATTCACGAGGAAGGAGTGAAAGGTGGGCAGGCAGGCTCGTGATGAGACATCCTGTTCCAAGGGTTATTTTTTTGATATACCTTTTGGACCATATCCTTGGTGTGGTGGCCATAGTGGAAATGCCACTACACTTTCGTCCTCATGATCATGGTAGGCTGGCTCTTGATGAAACCCCCTATCCTGCATTTGACAACTTATAAGTCATTAAGACATCATTGTTTGCTCTTTTTTTCTTTCTTTTTCATAAAGCACTTTCCCTATTTATACACAAAGGGTGGTTCAACACTCCTTAAGAGTAGGAATTATGGAAGAAGTCTTAGCATCTCAATAGGAAGATGTAAACCCTTTTCTCTTATTCCTGAAAAATAATAAAAGAGGATTAAAAGGGGCCAACATGATAAAGATAACCAATCAAAGCGGAGTTAGTAGAACAATGAAAGCAGAAGATAATGAATAAACGTGTCCTTCCTTCTGTCCTCTTACCAATTCAGAGCAATTTCTTATAAAAATAGCGATTTTATGATTCACTGATTTCAGTATGTTGTGATTTTGTATCCATTGCATAAGTGCATAACTGTATTCTAAAAGACTTGAAAGAACAGGAACTGTAAGCATGCTTAATTTAGAACAGCAAAGGGAACAAGCTGTTTCAAAAATCGAGAGCAAAAGAATGCAAGTGGTGTTCCTTTTGGAAAAAGGAACAACAAAATATCAAAAATGTTGTTCCTTTGAAAAAGGAACAGTAGAAAACACAAATTCCATTCTTTTGAAAAAGGAACAAAAAAAATAAAAAACGATGTTCCTTTGGAAAAGGAACGACAAAACACACAAATGTCGTTCCTTTAGAAAAGGAACAGAAGAAATCAAAAATGTTGTTCCTTTCGAAAAGGAACAACAGAACACAAAAATGTCATTCCTTTGGAAAATGAACAACAAAAAAAAAATGTTGTTGCTTCATAAAAGGAACGGCAAAACACACAAATGTCGTTCCTTTGAAAAAGGAACAACACAAATTGAAAATGATGTTCCTTTGGAAAAGGAACAGCAGAACACAGAAATGTTGTTCCTTTGAAAAAGGAACAGCAAAAACCGAAAATGTTGTTCCTTCGGAAAAGGAACAACAAAACACACAAATGTCGTTCCTTTGGAAAAGGAAAAACAAAAATTGAAAATTATGTTCCTTCGAAAAAGGGACAACGAAACACACAAATGTCGTTCCTTTGGAAAAGGAACAACAAAAATTGAAAATGTTGTTCCTTCGGAAAAGGAACAACAGAACACAAAAATGCCATTCCTTTGGAAAAGGAACAACAGAAATCGAAAATGTTGTTCCTTCGGAAAAGGAACAGCAAAACACACAAATGTCGTTCCTTTGAAAAAGGAACAACAAAAATTGAAAATGTTGTTCCTTTGGAAAAGGAACAACATAAAGCAAAAATAAAGAAAAAGAACAAAATTGAAGCAAAATGACTGCTGATCCAAAGGGTGTTGTTCTTTTGAAAAAGGAACAGTAGGAAGAAAATGTTGTCCTTTTGAGAAAAGGAATAGCAAAAATAACAACATTGTTGCTGCTTCAAAAAGTAACGACAAAGCGTTGATTCAAAAATATGTACAAAAATGATTCAACAAAAAAAAAGAAATTATGTACAAACTGTGAAAAGAAATAAATTTCTTAATGAATCATAGGTGAGGAAGACTTCGCTCCCTCCCCCAAAATTTCCATATCAGAGTCTTGGCATAGTTGCTGGCAGAAGGACTCCCGAGTGAGTGGTTTGTGCTAAAGACAAACTTAGTGGCCATTTGCCTTGAAGGCATATCTAGAACCGTCAATAGTGATTAGAGTAAGGGTACCATTGTCATGTACTTTTTGGATTTCGTATGGTCCCAACCAATGAGTCTGGAGTTTCCTATGGAAGTCCTGAAACCTGGAATCGTACAAAAGTGCCCAGTCTCCTTCGTGGAAGAATTTATTTTTAATGAGAGCATCATGCCATTTAGCTCACTGCTGTTGGATTAGTGCAGTGTTTTGAAGTGCAGAGAGCCTAATTTCGTCCAGCTCATTGATCTCCTATAATCGATTAATCTGTGCCTCGGTTCGATCTAAGCCAACTTCCTGTGTTTTTCGCAATGCTTAGATTTCAAATTCTATGGGGAAAATGGGATGCTTTCCAAACACTAATTGATAAGGTGAGTAACTAGTGGTACTTCTCCATGTTGTTCTATAAGCCCACAGTGCTTCGGGTAGTCTGGCATCCCAATCACGTCTATGTTATGCAATGGTTTTCATTAGGATTTCTTCTATTATTTTATTGTTGCTTTCTTCCTACCCATTTTCCTTTGGGTGGTATGGAGTAGTGATTTTATGTTGGACATGATAGTTGTTGAGTGTTGTAGCTATTTTTTTCCCAGCAAACTGTGGTCCACCATCTATAATTATCTCTCTTAGAAGGCCATAATGCACAAATAGATGGAACAGGAACTGTATGACAGAATCCTCAATAGCTCTTGGCAATGCCTCTGCTTCAACCCACTTTATGACATATTCTGTTGCCACCAAAATATATGTTTTCTGGTTTGATGATGGGTTAATTGGTCCAACGAAATCAAGGGCCCATCACTCGAATGGTTCGATGACTAGTTGTGGTTTCAGAGGCATCTCATCATACTGACCAGGGTGTCCTGCTCTCTGGAAACTGTCACAGGCTTGGACGAATTTTTTTCATCTTTGAAAATCGTGGGCCAATAATACCCTCTTTGCAGTACCTTATGTCCAGTTCTGCGATCGGGAAAATGTCCGCCACATGGTCCGTCATCGAAGGCTTTTAAAATTTCAAAGATTTCATCTTCTCGAATGCATCTCCTGATATGAATGTCTACCCCTGTGTGGAACAAATAGCCCCCAATCCAAGAAAATCGAGCACTCTACTGAACAATCTATTTCCACTCATTAGGGGTTAGATGCTTTGGTAATTTAACTACTGCTAGGTAATTGGAAACATCAGCATACCAGGGTGTTTGAACAGCCACAACAAACAGATGCTCGTCTGGAAATTGATCTTCAACTGTTGCTGCCTCGATTGGCTTTGGCAATCTTGAGAGAAAATCGGCTACAAGATTTTCTTTTCCAGGTCGATCCTTGATTGTAATATCAAATTCCTGCAATAAAATCAGCCATCTATTTATTCTGCCATTTGTGATAGGCTTGTTTGCTAAATATTTTATGGCAGAATGATCTGTGTACAAGATAACAGGATATCCAGTAATGTAATGTCTAAACTTATTGACAGCATTTATTACAGCTAGAAATTCTTTTTCAGTAACAGTGTAGTTTAATTCAGTAGGGGATAAATTTTTGCTGATGTAATAAATTGCATATGGTTTTTTATCCTCTTCCTGCCCGAGGACTGCTCCAATGGTTGTATCTGAGTCATCAGATGATATCTGAAATGGCAAATCCCAATTTGGTCCTCGAAGGACTGGGGCTGTGGCCACAAGCTTCTTCAGATCGTGGAAAGCATGTTCACATTTTTCTGTTCAAATAAAATCAACGTTACCAATTAGTGCATACAAAGGTGCGGCAATATGCGAATAATGTTCTATAAATCTCCTATAATAACCAGAAAATCCAAGAAAACTGCGTACCTCCATTTGAGTGGTAGGAGTGGGAATAAGCAAAATTATTTGGATTTTGGCTGGGTCTACCTGAATGCCAGCTGCTGAAATATAGTGTCCTAGCATAAGTCCTTCCGTCGTCATCATATAGCATTTTTCATGGCTTAAACAAAGCCTAGTAGCAATGCAGCATTGTAGGACTTTTTCTAGTGTATCCAATGCTGGATCGAAATCATCTCCGTATGGTGTAAAGTCATCCATGTATGCTTCAAGTCCTTCATTTATTAAGTCTACAAAAATGTTGAGGATAGCCCTTTGGAATGTGGCAGGAGCATTGCATAAGGCAAAAGGTAGAACTCGGTAGGCAAATGTTCCCCAAGGACAAGTAAACGTAGTTTTGTCTTGGTCTTCAGGGGCAATCTGAATTTGATTGTATCCGCTGAAGCCATCCAGGAAAGAAAAGAATTTCTTTCCTGCCAAAGTGTCTAATACTTGGTCGATGAATGGGAGAGGGAAGTGGTCTTTTTGTGTTGCTTTATTTATCTCTCTCTAGTCCACACAGATTCTCCATTTCCCATTCTTTTTTGGTACCACCACAAGCGGAGAGACCCATTTACTATCGAAGATAGGATAGATGAAATTGACATCTAAACGTTTTTGAAGTTCAGCTTTTACCACATCTTTTAGATGAGGATTAAGTCTCCTCTGAGGCTGACAAACACGTCTCGCATCTTTTTCTATATAAATGTGTTGTGTACATAATTGGGGGTCAATTCCTTTCATATCAGGGTAGTCCCATGCAAATGCTTCTTTATATTTCCTTAACAAATGGATGAGCTTCATTTCTTGTTTGGATGTGAGGTTGGCATTAATGTTTAATGTTTTTCCTGGTTCAATTTCCACAATTTTAGTATTCGCAACAGAGGTAAGAGGTTTGTTTGATCACGTGTATCTTTAAGGGGATCTTCTTCTAATTCATTATCAAATGTTGCCTTTATCATGTGACATTGTGTGCCGGATGTGAGTTCAGTTTGACTAATAAAATTATGAATGGCATCATCTTCTTTTTGGTCTTTGAAATCAAGTGCCTCTTGTATAGTTAATGGAGATCTAATGTTATCAATAAGGTATGATACAGGGTGCCTATTAGTTTTGATTATTGTGACACTTGGTTGCGTTGGAGGATATAGAACTAAGTTCTTGATATTTGCTCCTCTGGTTATGGTCATATTTCCTTGCCGATAGCCAATATAAGCATCGGCAATGACAAGCCAAGGTCTACCTAAAATCAATGGATGTCCATCAAGTCAGGTTTTGGGATTTATTATCAAAAAATCGGTTGGATATTCCCAGGAGTCAAAAGAGACCATGACATCATGTAGTGTGCCCTCTGACCTAACCATAGACCGGTCAGCCAATTCTAGCAAGGTAGACGTGGGTTCTACAGATGTAATGCCTAGCTTTTGGCAAGTAATGGTTGTTAAGATATTAATTGCACCTCCTAGATCAACTAAGGCATTGGAAAGGGTCTCACCATAAATTTGCACAGTTACTATTAGATTTCCTGGATCTTCGTATTTAATGGGTGTTTCTTTTCCTGATAATAAGTCAGTTAGAGTGCCGACTACTTGGACTCTTGGATTATTTGTTATATTCCTCCTTGATTTTTTTACACACAATTCTTTGATAGTTCTTGCGTATATCGGGATGTCTTGAATGGCTTGGAGGAATGGAATTTTTATGTACAAATTTTGTAATTCTCCCAGAATGTCAAAATCAGGATATTGTATAGGTCGAGGTATGATTAATCGTTATGGGAACAGGGGAGAGGATGTGGTTTCTTGATTATGAGTTTGTGTTTATTCACATCCTCTTCTTGTGACAGATGTTCTCTGGGTAACTCATTTTCAACCTGAACTGTCTTATCTCCCTCGGTTTCAATAATACACCCAGATCTTAACTGAAGATCATTACACTCCCTCGGATTGGCTCCTATTTCTGGTGTTTCTATGATTTGGAAAGATTGGACCGGTCTATTATTTGGATTGGGGTTGGGTTGGGCTGGGAGTTGCGGTCTCAGATTACACTGGGGATTTTGTTGTAAGGCTGGTAGTGTAGGTTGAGGGAGTGGAATGGTTCCTACAGGCTGATGCATCGGTTTCTGTCAGTTTGTCTGCCAGGCTAAACTTTGTGAAGTAGGAGGAGTCCATTGTGGTGGGTATGCGTTACTTTGCCAATATGGTGGGGTATAAGGAAGATTCGGCCAACTGGATTGGCTTGCCTGACTCAGCCACGGGGTTGAGGAAGGAAATGACTATGGTGACCAGTTTGGAAATGGGGATTGGAATTGACTTTGCCACGTATTATATTGTTGAGAATTATACTGCGGAGACTGAAAAGAAGAAGTTGGGTCTAGAAACATACCAGATTGTTGCGGTTGCCA
>APFE030609138.1:32908-68658 GCA_000404065.3 Pinus taeda | reverse complement strand
GTTTTGAGTTGTGGCTTTCCCTAGATATTTATTGTGTTATGTGCCTTTGATTTTCTTCCTCTATTGATTATTGTTTGCCCGATATTTATGGGCTTCCGCTGTAAAGAGTAGAAGTAGATTCTTTTCTCTTGTTTCAGTAGATTACATGAGCTTGTGAATCTACAAGATTTTCTACATGGTATCGAGCAAGATTGTTTCTTCAGCCTACAGTTTGCAGGGAAGATCTGAGAATTTTTGTACAAAATGTTTAGAAAACAATTGCAGATTTGGATTCCTCGGAAAATGATACCCAAATTCAGAAAACAAATTAGTCAAATTAGAGTTTAGATGAGGGAGATATCACTACTTTAAAATCAACTCTCTAGAGGAGATTTCAAAGTTTTAAGTTTCTGGGTTATAGGTGAAAGCCGAATTTTCATACATAATTTAGGATCGGCATATGGTGTTACATTGGTTGAGGCTTGAGTATGCCTTAGAATACATCTCAAATTTTATAGCCTGGATGTAAAGGGTGGAGGTTGTGCTAGAAGATAATGCCTTGAAGGAATTCATTGATCAAGAAGTCCCCAAGCCAGCAGTTATGAATGCACAGTACTTGGCCTAATGGAAGAAGTGTTTGGTGAATGCAAGGTGGATAATCCTTGAGGGTGTTTGAGACCACATTGTCTCAAGTCTCCATGGCAAGGAAACTCCACATGCTATGTGGAAAACATTGATGGAATTGTATCAGAATAGAAATGATCAAAGGAATTTGGCATTGAAGGATAAACTTCGTAAAATCAAGATGGAGAAAGGCTAGACGATTCCAAGGTACTTAAAAAAGTTCACTCAATGTCAGGATGACCTTGGAAGTGTTGGAATCATAGTTTCGGAGGAGGATTTGGTGAGCCTTTCTCTTCTTGGACTTCCAAAGAGTTGGCATAGTTATCAGGACTCTGTCAGTGGTCAGGAGAAGTTGCCAAATTGGGAACAACTATGGTCGGATTTGATGTAGGATGAGATTAGGAGGAACACTAGGGATGGCTCTTCATCAAAGACTAATGATGAAGAGAATTGTGCCTTAGCGATTACGGAAAGGAAGGGGAAAGTAAAATTTCTCGTTCCAAATCATATTCTTATCATGGAGGTAAGAAGAAGGATATGATGAAAGTTAAATGCTTTCATTGTCATAAGAAGGGTCACTTTGCTACAAATTGTCCATTGAAGAAGTCCAAGGAGAAGTCCTCAGGAGGAGTGGCAGTTGAGGCTTTTTCCTCCCAATTCAAATTGGACTTTCCCCTCATTGCCTACAAGATGTCTTCAATGATGGGAAGTGTATGGTACTTAGATAGTGGAGCTTCTTTCCACATGACTGGCGACAAAGAGTTATTCAGTGAACTAGAGGACAAAGATCTCAAGGTGCATATCGAGATGGTTATGATGGTAAGTATAGTGTTATTGATGTGGGCACTATTACTTTTAAGAGGGAGCATGCGGCTCCACTCAGCTTGAAAAATGTTATGCATGTACCCGTACTGACAAAGAACTTGGTATCCATTGCCATGCTTGAGGATAGAGGATATGACGTGATATTTTCGAAAGGAAAGGCATTCCTTTGACACATAGCCATGGGTCAAGTAAAGAAGATAGCAATTCAAGTTCAGAATCTCTATAAGATAGAGATAAAGGATTGTGCTGATTTGAGTTAAAAAGCAGAAAAGATGTTGAGCCAAGACATCAGGGAGTTGTGGCACAAGTGATTGGGCCACTTGCATCATGGGGCTTTGAAGATATTGCAAAAAGTCTCTACTGTCTTCCAAAAGGTATGCTTGAGCAAGTTGATACATGCAAGTGTTTTACTTTGGGAAAATACACCAAGTCTTCCTTTCGAGATAGAGACAGTCAAGCGGGGTATATTCTGGAGGGACTCCATTCAGATTTGTGTGGACCATTCTCGACCATATCCACTGCCAAATACAGGTATTATGTTATATTTGTAGACGACTATTCCTGTAAATGTTGGATATTTTTCATGCAAAGAAAGGATCAGACATTCACAAAGTTTTGTGAATTCAAAGCATTGGTCAAGAAAGAGTTAGGCAAGAAGGTGTTGATGGTATTGGACCTACCAACATGTCAGGGGATATCCACAATGAGAAGTCCCAATTAGACCTCAGTCTGTTTGGTGTAGGAGTCCCAGAAGTGGGTCGTATGGTAATGCCTTGACCGTGATTTCACACAAAGGAAAGTAAGATGTCCCTATTGGTAGCAAGGGTGTGACAACTATGGTGAGTCAAGGAAGGTGCATGAGAGGTTATACCACATGGGGAGTGAGGTGATTGCGCCCCTTGGAAACCTATAATAGTACTCTACTTGGAAGGGAGGACACGAGCAAAGATGCATCACTAGATAGAATGCAAGATAGTGAGAAATCCAACATGATGTTCAAACCAACAACACATCTGCAACAAGATTCATACAATTGCATACAAAATAGTCCAACTACGATAATAACATAGTGCTATAGTAACTATAATAGTCCAACTACGATAATAACATATGCATGAAAATGTGTTGGATTTGTTATATTAAGAAGTGTAAGCTCCAGTCATACAATATATCCATGTACACCCGCTAGTTCCAATAGTGGAATGTTACAGCCACAACCGCCTGCTCCTCTAAAGAGATATACTAGCTCTGCGTAGTGGGGAAGCTAAGGTGCATTACAATACTATCCACGATTTCTCTAAGATACTCCTATCGAAGCTTGTCTGACCAAAAGCCTCTATAATGAGTTATGAGGTACGATTTCTAGCAAAGGGTGGGATGGCCTTTGACATTCCCTTTTGTGTTAGTTCATCTACCCTCATGACTCCTCATCTACTCTATGACAGTTACATCCAACTATCAACACCTGAACTTCCACTTGACAAGACGTTACATTACAATGTACATGTGCCCATGTGAGAAAAAATGGCTTGAGAGCGTCATGCAAGACATCACTGACACTCGGACCATTGTGGTGAGACCAACTCTTTGACATGCTTGTGATTGTTGAAGGTTGTGAGCTGATGCCAAGATGGGTTGTCTATGATGGTGTCTGTGTGCTCAGTGGTGACATCTCGTTGAAGCAAACTCTTGCATTCGTTGCACCCGGGTGCACTGATTTGGATCCTCTGTCCAGCTCATCTGATAGCATGCGCATGGTCATCCTGGTGTGAGCAGACTGACAACTTGTTGATGCATAGTGTCTATGTTGTTGTCCATGCATGTGTTGGTGGTCGTGTGCATCAACTTATTGAAGTACATGTTTAGATCTAGTTGGACTTGCTTCTTGTCCTCACCTCGGTGAGTGTACCGAATGGGTGAGATCACATGTGTGCACAAAATGACATGAATGTTGTTGCATTCCCTTTCATGTGATCAACAACACTACTCACCTTGTCTGCACTATGCCAACTATTGGGATGGATCTATAACTTGTACAGCCATAGTTTCATCCTTGAGTGCATGTTGTGCCCCCTATTGTACTTGTTCCCACTACAATTCATTCTCTCGTCTATGTATCTCTTATTCTTCCTTGAGTTGCTACTTCAGCACATGCAATTCCTTCTCTATTCCATTCTCTACCTTCACATGATCTTCATGTCGTGCCATCACCTTGTAGCCTAAGTCTCCAAAGTTTCTTTCATCATGATTGGATTTGCTTGAGCCTGTAACTTTATTCCACCTCTGTGTTATCAATAACCTTCATCTTGCGTTCATTGCATCCGATATGCTACCTTCAACTGTTGTTGATGGTGCTACTTATTGTGATGATGTTATTGTCATATCTTGATGTCCTTGTCTACGAACAACTTGATGTCTTCATGGGTAGGCAAGTTCATAGATACTTGATCAACTGCATGCCCAAGTGTGCTATGAACGGTGTCTTCGACTCTGATCTCCTTGAAACCATTGTACATGTGCTGCTGAGAGGTAGATGACCACCTGTAATACCTAGAGACATGGAAACACTCATGGCAATAAATTTGTCAGTCGAAAACGAAAACGAACTTGATAACTAACTTGCAACATACCTGTGTGACTGATCATGAAGGTTGTGCAATTTCCGCTGGGAGGTCGAGAGACTGACTACCAAAACTACGGAAGGCACAGTCATGGCTATTAAGAGGCTGACAAGCTACTAGAACTATGAAATGCACAATCTAGCCTAGCCTGGTGAGGATTGAAACTGCAAAATACGCAATTTTAGTCAGCAGTGACATGCAACCAGCAAACTGTATGGAACAGTTTCTTGGGCCAACAAGACACTGCCTCCAAGAATTGCGCAATGCAAGCATGGAGGTCAGTGCCTAGCTAGACTTGCACAATTTATGGAGGCCAGGTAGAGCATTTGCATCCTGAAATGCGCAGTGCTAGCCAAGCAAGGCACGGTCCAGGCCAAGGCAGCTTGGTCTGGCAGAGAATGACTGAAAACATGAGAGGTATGAATGCATGATGAGATGAGTGAAAACAAAAGTGAATGATCATACATGTAAATATCAAGTGCGAAATTTAGGAAATAGGAAAGCATGTATGTGTGTGAAGCGAGTCACTGCAGCAACGACCGTGTGTGCAAAAACAATTTCATGCATCTGACATCAGTGAAATTTTAACGAAAACTGAAACGGTGGTAGTACAAGCTAGTATGCATGTAAAAAATAGTAAGCGCTCACTGAAATTGAGAAGACAACACTCACAAAATGTGAAACACAAAAAGCGATAGAAATGCAGGGCAAGTCGGGAACAACAAGCTTACCCCAAGAGAACTGAGCTAAATGTTCGGACAACTACTAGATGTAATGTGGGATGTCAAAGCTACAAGGTCAATGTGAGGAAAGAGCTATACAATGTTTGGTTCATGAGCTTTGATAAAATTGATCATGTGACGCGCATGCCACAAATATAGGAAGAACGACACTTAGTGGGAGGTTTCTGAAATGATCCTCGCATGCAACCTCCAGTTGCTAAAAGTAGATCCCTATATCAAGGGATGACTTTGCATGCTGCCTTGGGAGAGGTAGCCCATGCATGCAAATCATTTTTTCTCAGTCTCGTAGGAAACAGGTCAAGTCAACTGCAACAGTCTCCTCAACTAGGAGGAAAAAATGCACATTTTTGGGAGGGATCTGGACTGGCCGCCCAAAATATTTTCACAAATTTTGGGTAGAGCAACTGACTGCTACCTAGGATTGTGCAATTTCTAGGCTGAGCAGCCCTATTAGGAGGAATTGCGCAATTTTTCTAGTGAATAGTGATAGGCTGATTTGTGCAATTCTGGAGCCCAACAGGTTGCCAAACGAAATTTCTGGAGGGAAAGTTGGTTGCCCTCCAAAATTGCGTGATTTCTTGAGGTAGCTACTGAACATATAGCTGGACCAAGTTTGAAGAAATAACCTGTGAGGGGAATGCAACAAGATTTGATGGACAGACTATCATTCTACAAGAAAATTACTGAAGCTTGTGTTGTTGACAAAGTAAGACATGATGCTATGAAAATTTGGTACGGAGGCTCCAAAATGAACCTAAGGAAAAATTTTGGAGGGTGATTGTATCTGCTACAACACTTGGTGACACACTGGTATAAATATAGCTCTCCGAATGGACCTTGTTCTCGAAAAGCAAGTCTAACACCTCCATAAGTATTGTTCATTTCTTAGATCATCTTGGTTTCCACAAAGCTTGATTGTAATATGTAGTGCCTGCCTAGCTCTTGGTCAATTGACAAACATTCCAAGCCAAGTCAACACAATTGTTTCGATTGGGGTTGAGGGGTACATTAGTGCACAAGAAGTATATTCGTCAGATCCTAAGTTTCATCTCTGGTGTTGCTCTGCTGCCAGTATGCCTGAATAGTAGCGCGGTAGAGTCACATAGGAACACAAGCGTCGCTCCACTCCTTGTGAGCCTATTCAATACCCTAGCGAAGTTACTTGCATCACCTCTCTACATAGGAAGCCTTTCTCTTCTTTCGCCTTATTCCTTTTTCGGTTCTTTTTTTTTTTCGAAAATTTCACTTTTCCTTGTTTTCATATAACTATGCATAACACTTATTCATTTCAAAGGTGAAAGAGGGATCCCAACTTATTGAGAGAAGAATAGGTTTTTCCTTTAGAGAAGTAGTGTATTATATACCTCTGACATGCTTGTTAAGGTTTTCCCCTTCACCTTACTCTACTTGACTGAGCTGCCAAGGGTTAAGCCAAAAACAACTGACTAGAGTAGGTGACACTAGTTAGCGCACAAGAGTTGTGTTTTCACCAAGGTTCACTTCGAACAATACATATTTTCCATTGATGTATCATGGATTGGAGACAACAAGTTCTTACATAAGAGAGTGGAAAACAGATGACCAAATGTTGATAGTTGTACAAAGTCCTCTTGTACTTTACCCAGCTTGTTCCAAGAGTCGCGCATGGTTTCATGCGAAACTAACCTATGAACAAACAAGCAAAAAGACAACAAAGAAAAGTAGAAGCATAAATGAAAGCAAAGCGAGTAAGAAAACAAGAAAGCAAACAAATAAACACACAAATAAAGAGGAAAATATGCATGCAAACAAACAACTCAAAAAGCAAACACTACTCCTACTCCTAAGCTAATAGTGCATGGGCCTGATCACATGAAGTGATGTTTCCAATGTAGCTACTAGTGCATTGGTTGACCCATGTTGCTGAAGGCTTGGTCTGCGAGCAACCCAGTTGTGCAAACTAGCAAATGTGAAAGGTACAACAGTGAAAACAGACACACTTCGAGCTTACAATCGTCCATAGAACAAAAATGAGTGAAAGTGCATGACATGCACTCTGTGGAATTTCCATGATGTTGTGTTATACTCCCTGCATATGTTACGCATACACGCACTCTTGACTGTGACATGAAAGCACACGAGAGGAAGGTAGATGACTTGCATTGTGCAAGTGTGCTTGCTAAGTAAGATTCCTCCAATGCATGAGTGATGGGATCATGCAGTTCGAGTGTAGGAAGTGAAATATGAGTGTTAGATTGATCTTCAATGCATATAGATGAGTGATGAGGAGCCTTGCATGTTTGAACAATTTCCTAATCAGAATTGAAACCAACCTCAACACAATGAGGGCTTGACATAACCATCATCTTGGGATGAAGTGCCTCGACAGTCTGCGGGGTTTCGACTTCGTTGATAGATGGATCATCGTAGACCAGTGGCTTAGATGAATCAACATTGTGATCAGATGATGAGGTAAAGAGATCATGACAACCAAGATTAGAAAACTCAAGATGTTGGTCGACATCCTCATGATTTGATGAATCACATAGAGGGGTGGATGAGAAGCGAGAATTTTCATCCTCTATGTTTCTGGAAAATATAGATATGAAATCAAGTGGATGTTCAAAGGATGATTGGTCCTATCCATTGTCAAATGATGGACTGACATTCAGTGTGTCCTATGAATGACCAAAAATTGGTGCATTCGTGGATGGAGATATACATGAAAAATATGGGATGGCAGGATCAGCAAGTAGGTCAGGAAAAAATGGAGGAGGTATAGACAAACAGGGATGGTCCTCTACTGTCGGTGGATGTTCAAGCCCCAGTCATACTCTTCGGGAATGACAACACATGTTGGTTGTGCATCATCAACTTCGTTGATAGATAGATCCTCGTTCAAAATAGGTGTAGAGTCTGGAATGCAAGAACACAAGGCAGTGAAATCTAGAGGATGATCAAAATATGAGGATGGAGGTTGAGGAATGAAATACATGTGATAACCTATGGGATTCCCAACCAATCTTGTGTGAAAATCGGAAGGAGTGATGTCAGGAGGATGCGACAGTTGAACATATGTGTGTTCATGCTCTCCCACATCGCTCTGCGATGGTGGAGCTGTTTGATGAGGGGACAGCAGATAGTCACTTGTGACAGTGACCATGTCCATCTGTGATTGTGCAACTCCATCATTGAAGTGTGTTGAGCAGGGTTTGAGCTTGAAATTATTCTTGGGATTGACAAATTAGATAAAGAAATATTGAAATCTATCCATGAGATACTGAAATTTCATCTGACTTTTCGAGGCTTCAAACATGAATAGATGGAGTTATGAGGTAGTATGCCACACCATTGTGATGGGTGGTAATGAAATGCATGTGTGAGTAGCGAATAGAACTTTGTTTCATTAAAATATTCCATGCCCTCCATGAGAGCATGGAATTCATCTAAGTGCTCAGGCTAGGCCACTTCGCCTTCACCATCATATGTGATTTTTGACAAATGATCCTAGAACTCCCTCTTGATGTGAAAGATATGTCTATTGGACAAACATTTCGAAGGGCGAACTATAACAAACTCCATGATAGATATGCAAAGACTCAAAATAGATGATGAGGATTCAACGTGTTATCTGGCCCTCCTTCTAGTACCAAAAATGATGATGGTGTTGGACCTGTCAACATGTCAGGGGATCTCCCCAATAAGAAGTCCCAATTAGACCTTAGACTATTTGGTGTAGGAGTCTGAGTAGTGCATTGTACGATAAAGCCTTGACTGTGATTTCGCATAGAGGCAAGTAAGATGTCCCTGTTGGTAGCAAGGGTGTGACAGCTGTGGTGAGTCAAGGAAGGTTCATGAGAGGTTCTAACACATGGGGAGTGAGGTGACTGCACCCCTTGGAAATATGTAATAGTACTTGGCTTGGAAGGGCAAACACTAGCAAAGATGCATCACTAGTTGGAAAGCAATATAGCAAGTAATCCAAAGTGATGTTGAAACCAACAACACATCTACAACAAGATTCATACAATTGTATACAAAATAGTTCATACAAAAATGTGTAAGTTAAATAACATACATTGTTATAGAAACTATATAATAGTACAACTACGATAAGAACATATGCATGAAAACGTGTTGGCTCTGTTATATTATGAAGTGTAAGTTCTAGTCATACAATACGTCCATGTACGCCCACTAGTTCCAATAGTTGAATGTTACAACCACAACCACCTGCTCCTCTAAAGAGATATACTAGCTCTACGTAGTGGAGAAGCCAAGGCGTGTTACAATATTGTCGAAGCTTTCTCTAAGATACTCCTATCAAATCTTGTCTAACCAAAAGCCTCTACAATTAGTAATGAGGCACTATTTATACCAAAGGGTGGGGTGTCCCTTGACATTCCCCTTTGTGGCAGTTCATCTACCCTCATGACTCTTCATCTACTTTATAATTGTTACATCCAATTATTGACACTTGAACTTCCACTTGACAAGATGTTACATTACAATGCACATGTCCCCATGTGAGACAAAATGGCTTGAGCAAGCCATGCAAGACATCACCGACACTCAGACCATTGTGGTGAGACAAACACTTTGACATTCTTGTGATGGTCAAAGGTGGTCAGATGATGCCAACATGGATTCTCCATGATGGTGTCTGTGCACTCAGTGGTGACAACTTTTTGAAGTGAACTCTTCCCTTCATTGCATCTAGGTGCACTGATATGTCTCCTTTGTCCAACTCATCTGATAGCATGTGCATGGTCATCTTGGTGCGACTAGATTGACAACATTTTGATGCATAGTGTCTTCGTTGTTCTCCATGATTTTGCTGGTGGTCGTGTGGATCAACTTGTTGAAGTACATGTTTAGCTCTAGTCAGACTTGCTTCTTGTTCTTGCCTTGGTGAGTGTGCCGAATGGGTGGGATCGCATGCGTCCACACAATGACATGCATGATTTTGCATTCTCTTGAATGAAATCAACAACACTGCTCACCTGTCTAGTCCGTGCCAGCTATTGGGATGTATCTATACCTTGTATGGGCACAATTTCATCCATGAATGCATGTTGCGCCCCCTGTTGTCCCTGTTCCTGCTGCAGCTCATTCTCTTGTCTATGCAGCCCCTATTCTTCCTTGAGTTGTTGCTTTAGCAAATGCAACTCCTTCTTTTTTCCATTCTCTAGCTTCTTGCGATCTTCATGTCATGTCATCACCTCATAGCCTAAGTCTCCAAAGTTTCTTTCATCACGAGTGGATTTTCTTGAGCTTGCAACTTTGTTCTGCCTCTATGTTGTCAACAACCTTCCTCTTGCATTCGTTGCATCTGGTATGTTTCCTTTAGCTATTGTTGATGGTGCTACTTGTTGTGATGTTCTTGTCATCATATCTTGATGTCCTTGTCTATGAACAACTCGATGTCTTCTTGGGTAAGCAAGTTTATAGACACTTGATTGACTACATCCCCAACTGTGCTTTGAACATGTCTTTAACTCTACTCTCCTTGAAACCATTGTACCTTTGTAGTTGAGAGATAGATGGAAACCTGTGATACCCAGAGACATGGTAACACTCATGGTAAGAAATATGTTAATTAAAAACCAAAACGAACTTGAGAAATGACTTGCAACATACCTGTGTGATTGATCATGAAGGTTGCGCAATTTCCGCCGAGAGGTTAGAAGACTAACTGGCAAAACTGTGCAAGGCACAGTTAGGGATGTCAAGAAGCTAACTGACTACTATAACTATGTAATGCATAGTCCATTCTGTCCTACTGAGGACTAAAATTGCACAATGTGAAATTTTAGTAAGCAGTGACATGCAAACAGAAAACTACATTGTGCAGTTTCTGTGGCCAACAAGACATTGTCTCAAATAATTGTACAATGCAAGCATGGAGGTCAGTGTCTAGCTAGACTTGCACAATTTCTGGAGGGAAGGCAGACCCTTCACTTCTAGAAATGCGTAGTGCTATCTAGGCAAGGCACGATACGGACCAAGGTAGCCCAGTCCGGTCGACAGTGACTAAAAACATGAGAAGAATGAATACATGATGAGATGAGTGCAAACAAGAGTAAATTATCATAAATTCAAATAGCAAGTGCAAGATCAAGAAATGTGAAAGCATGCCTATGTTGAAGTGAGTCGCCGCCACGACGACCGTGCATGCAAAACTAGTTTCATGCATGCGACACCAAGGAGATGTTAATGAAAAATGAAACGGTGCTAGTACAAGCTCGTATGCATGTAAATGACAGAAATCACTCACTGAAATCATGCAAACAACACTCACACAATGTGAAACACAAAAAGCGACAGAAACGCAACGCAAGTTACGAGAAGCGACTTACCCCAAGAAAAATTATTTGAAAGTGTCGATGACTACTAGATGTAATGTGGGATGTCAAAGCTACAAGGTCGATGTGAGGAAAGAGATCAACTACCTCCAATTCATGATATTTGATAAAATTGAAGATGTGATGCGCATGCCACAAATCTAGGAAGAGTGACACTTAGTGGGAGGTGAAGACTACCTTCCTCAAGGCATGATTGAGGAAGAGGTGTACATAGAGTAGCCCGAAGATTTTGAAACCTTGGACCATGAGTCACATGTGTGTCAACTCAAGAGATGATTGTATGGGCTGAAGCATGCACCCCATGCTTGGTACACCTGCATAGATAGCTACTTCATTGGGTTGGGCTTCACGAAGGGTGAAGAAAATGCGAACCTGTATCACATAGTGGTGGAAGGTAAGAATTTGATCATTTTACTTTATATAGATGATCTCATATTGATAGGTGATGAGAAGCTCATCAAATCTTATGAGGATCTTGTAAGAGAGTTTGAGATGAAGGACATGGGGCTCATGCATTACTTTCTTGGCATAGAGGTATGGCATGGAGATGGGGAGTTGTTTGTTTCTCAAGGAAAGTATGCCAACGAGATACTCAGTAGATTCCACATGGAGAGCAGGAAACCCATGGAGACTCCTCTAGCTGGTAACTAGAGGAAGGAGGATGCTACTTCAAGAGAAGTAGTGGAAGCTACTATTTACAGGTAGCTTGTGGGTTCACTCATGTATTTAATGAACACACGACCAAATATGTGTATGCAATTAACCAGCTTAGTCAAGCGATGGTTAGGCCTACTAAGATGTATTGGAAGGTGAAAAAGCATGTATTGAGATACCTGAAAGGCACAGCTCATTCTGGGTTGTGGTACAAATGGATAGAGGGAGTGAAGCTTCACGTCTTCAGCAATGCAGATTGGGTGGGAAGTCCATGTGATAGGAAGATAACATCAAGAGGGATCTTTAGGATTGGGTCAATTGCAGTTTCTTGCTACATTATTAAACAAAGATTGGTTGCACTTAGTTTGGTAGAGGCAGAGTACATGGCTACAAGTCAAGTAGCGTGTGAGGCTATCCGGATGTGGAAGATCCTGGTTGGTTTGTTTGGTCAGCACATGGATCCGACAGTGATTTATTGTGATAATACAAGCTATATCAAACTGTCTGAAAATCCAGTTTTTCATGATTGGTCCAAGCATATAGATATCTGGTATCATCATCTCAGGGATTGTGTATTGAGGTGGATCATGTTGTTATATTACATTCCCATAGAGGAGCAAGACACTGACATGTTGACAAAGGCATTACGAAGATGTAAATTTGAGTTTCAGAGAGACGGGATTGAGGTAGGGGATAATCCCTTTCTTGTTGAGAAGGAGTGTTGAGAAAAGGAAACAAGAAATTCCAGTTTAATTTGTCCTTGAATTAAATTGTGAATTAAAATAGAATTATTTTCTCATAGTAATTTGAAAATAATTAATTAAGTTTAATTAACTTAATTAATTTAGGAAATTCGAATTGGAAGTCTTTTAGAAGACATGTATATTTTCTCCCTAACTTATAGGAGTTCAAGATGAGTTATGAATGAGTTGTAATTAGTTAACATAGTTTATTGAGTAATTCCAACTAAATTAGTTCCAATCAGTTTCAAGAACCAATAGTGAGTAAACAATTAATTGGAACACTAGTGACCTAATTAGTGCTACTCTAGTTAACTGAAGATTCCACCATCGAAAACTCATGTATGTCAATTCTGAGAAAGACCCGGTTGAGACTAGAGTGCAGGGATAGTGTACTAATTGTTTTATATTTTTCTGAGTTGCACTGACAGTGCATGCAATCAAGAACTGATCCTTGAGGGATTGTGCTATTTTTAAAGGCTTTATTTCCCTTTAAATACAAGCTATCCTTCATAGGAATTACGCATTGGAATAGAGACTTGGAACAAGCTATCCTTCTAGAGAGAACAAGCATTGTAATTTCATCTTAATTTTTCAGATTAATACAAAATAGATAATGGAGTTTTGAGTTGTGGCTTTCCCCGGATATTTACTGTGTTATGTGCCTTTGATTCTCTTCCTCTCTTCATTGTTGTTTGATCGATGTTTATGGGCTTTCACTGTAAGGAGTAGAAGTATATTATTGTCTCTTGTCTTAGTAGATTACATGCGCTTGTGAATCTACAAGTTTTTCTACATATTATCCACGAGAGGTTGAACTATTATTGATTCCTTGAGGAGAGGTGGTTCAATCGTTGTATCTCTATGTGTGAATGATTTTCTTGTTCCTTTATGTTCTAATTCATTGATGATAATGTTTTTCTCTCTATATAATTGCAAATTTTGAATAATGTTGTAAGTTTGAATAATGATATGATGATATGGGTGAATTCTATATGTAAATGAGAAGTGAAATTATCAAAGAAAAAAACAATATAGCCCTGAAAAAAATTAACATGGCATCAAAGTTGGGCTCAAGAAAAGTCATTGAGATCACCCCAATGAGGACATATTTTATGTATGTAAGAGAACATGGAGGAGAGCTAAAATAATTCTAGAGTTTGAAGGAAAACCTAGGCAATTTGGTTATTAGGGTTTGATGGGTACTATGAGGAAATTTGGTTATTGGGGTTTATGTTAAAGATTTGATAAATGCAATCTAGAAAACTTATGAGGATCAATGTGGAGATGTTCAAGCACTTGTGATATATTTGATGTAGCCCTATGAGGGATAGTCTCAATTATGCCTTAGTTATTGATGAAGTTGATGAATATATTGAAGGCAACAATACTATATGGCCAATGGAAACTCATGACTCTTGATGGTTGGCTCAAGAGGGAGTTTCTCATCTTTCATTGAAGATAAGTAGTCTTTCCGGTTATGTGACTTATTTATGTTTTTACTTTTGTTTAGCTTTATTTTGATTATTATTATTACTCATACTTCTTTAATGTATATATGAGTATTTGGATAGTTATAACCTCTTGAGGAGATGTGATAAGTGGATCCTTCTTGAGGATCATATCATTATGCAAGAAAGGATGGCTAGTGCAGGTTTCCCATGACACGGAAATTGAAAAAATACTACTACTGCCTATAGCAAACAAGAAGGTGCGTGAGAATTTGAATAATACAAGGCATATATGATGTGTCGTTTCAATGTTATGTTCCAACTCCAAAATTGGATGGAAAGACAGATTGATGACTTGAATAATGATGACTGAAATGGTTGTTCATTAGTAGGGGAAAACTCTTCATAAGATCCATTCTCCTATTATAATTTGCATCAAATATACAATTTATTATTAAAATATGATTTCTGGACATGAATAAACTAAATATCTAATGTTCATAGCCTGCAACAAGTTTTTATTTGAAAAGAGGGAGTTTCTCTTAGTCTAAGCCACAAGCACATGGATGAAGGCTTAAGAGTGTGGTTATAGCCTCCCAGCCACACAAAGGAAAGCATATGGTTGTGGTTATGCCTATTGGTCACAAAATTGAAGCTTTATGCATAAAATTAGGAATGCACCAAGAGTATGAAATTCCTACAGATATGGAGCAAACAACAAAAAGTTATATGAGCAGGAAAGTTTTACCGTTTCACTTACTATAGAGAATGTAAATGTGTTGACAAAACTTGTGTTTGCAAGTGACCAGAATATGCTTATCATTATGTCATTATTGAAGCTAGCGCATGAAAATATACGATAACACTTGTAAGGTTTTGACAAGATTTCGATGAGCGATGTTTGGAGTTTTGGCTGCTTGATAGTTCATAAATATGCTTTACAACTTTGACTTAATTCTTAGATATGTTTTGGGTTTTGGACTAATTGAACTTTTTGTGATAACAAATTTGGGTTTTGACTTGATGACTAATGATTTAATTTGATAACTAATGATTTGACTTGATGGCATTGCTATGTGAGCGTAATGATTTTCAGTGACCCATATTGGTATTCAATAGTGATTTTGTATTGACCTCATTCTTTCGCACATTGGTTGAGTAATAAACAATTGTGATTCAATATGAAGTAACCTCACAATGAATGGATGGAACTTGTATGACTCATTCTTGGTATATGCATGAAACTTGTATGACTTGTCCCTAATGTATACATTCATATTTAGTGGAAAAAATGATTCATCCTATGATCATAAGGAAGGCTTGATAAAGTTATATTGGATAATTATTGGTAAATAAAACGTTGTTGTAACTTGGTAATTTGGATGTGAGCTCCACGTGACATTTGGTCTGAAAATTTTGACATGGGGATATTGGTAGAATTTTTTTATAACTTTGATATTAGCTTTGACTTGGCATCTATCAGATGACTTAGTTGATTTGATTACACAACATTGGTTTCTATAAGGTTGTGCATATTGGTTTGGTCAAGTCTTGTGTTTACAAAAAGCATTGTATGAAGCAATCTACCTGAGCCTAGTATCTCTGCATTAATATTTATCTGGCGAAGCTAGGAATATGTGTCAATCTAAAGGGGTCCAAGGTATGACTTTGATTTTGATTTTATATATTGATGGTCTATTCTCGAAAGGTAATGAGCATCTGATGATATTTGAAGTTTGAAATGAAGAATCATGGCATGATCAATTAAGTTTTGAATTTGGGAAAAAAAATTATATTATGAAGTTTTTAAAGAAAGTAAAAATGAAAATCTTGGACACTCTAATTGAAATTAAAGAAGTTATGAAGAGATATTGTTGAACTTGACTTGGCAATTGATATTTGATTGAAGCATTGATGTTTCATGTGAACACCCATCTGTATATATATAGAACCTTAGTGAATTTATGATTTAGCCACTTCATACACATTGAGTAGTCACCAAGCACCCTTTGAGATATTTGCATGGGATGATCAATTTTTTGGAATGAGATATTCTTCTTATGATATGAAACTGCATGGATGTACTAATGTTGTTTGGGATTGTTATTGATAAGATGAGCACATCTGGGTGTTTCCTTAGTATGGGACTTGCCATGATATTTTTTATGAAAAGTATGTAGTTGTAAGCATCACTGAGGTTGAGTATGATGTTTTTGGTATGACTAGCTTTGAGGCAGGTTGAAGAAGCTCTTGCGAGAGTTGTTTGAGTAGGTTTTGGACATGACAGGGATACATTGTGATAATATTGAGTGGATCTATTTGGCAGATAATCCTATATATAACTGGGACCAAGATACCTTCAGTCGAACCTGTTGTATGAGATAAGCTTATGCTTGTGATTTTTCCCTCCATGAGAGGGAGGATAAATAAGGAATCCTTTTCTAATATATATTTTGTTATAGTTTAATATTTGATTTCATGTCTTGCATGAATAGGATAGTGCTGCTATTGCAACATAATGATTAAGTTGATACCATATATGAGGAGGATTGTATATTTTTGATCTATAGAGAGAAGGACTGATCGAGAACAGTAAGCCAATTCTTCCCCCCTGTCTGAGCTCTTACAGTGAGGAATTGAGATGGAGGGATCCTGGGTTAAGGGATCTCTGGACAATAGGGTCATAGTTGTTTCTCCCCTATATATTACCCATGGGTTTGGAGATGTCATTCCCCTATCTACTACTCATAGGGTTGGAGATGTTGCTCCCCTATCATGGTCTTTGCAGAGTATACCCTAGTTGGCATCATACCAACAAGCTAGGCATGTTGGGATTGTCCCTCCCCGTCTAGCCAATATGTTGAGGAGGTGTAAAGGTGTGTGATCCTTACCTTTGGTAAGCCATGTATCTCACCCAAGATTAGATTATGATTGTAGGCTCTGAAGCTCACAAGTGTCTATGGTTTTTGGTTTTTGACTGCAAGCATGACACAGGCATATTTCGGTCATAACCACAGACTCACATGCTCATGCGTGCAGTTGGATGGTTTCAACTACACACACATCACGTCATCTGTGTAGTTGAGACCTAGGGTTTGGTTCTTCAGTTTATTTTAGATTTCACTCATTGATTACAGGTTTCGATAGTTGACAATAGATAGTGATAGTTGATTGTAAGCTTCTCAAGCATGGTTTGGAGTACTATCATTGTTGGGTTCATCTGATAGATATTGTTTAATTTATTTTACTGAATAGGTTTATGGCTTAAGAAGAATTTGAAAGGGTTTTCCCCATAGTGGGCTTTTCCCTAGTCTCTCACCAATCTTGGTGTCTCTATGTGTGGATGCTTTTCTTGTTTCTTTATGTTCCACTACATTAATGATATTGATGTTCTTTTTATATAATTGCATATGATGAATAATGTTGTAAATATGAATAATTTTATGATTCCATGGGGTGAATTATATTTGTAATTGTACATCCAATTATCAAAGTAAAGAACAATATAGCCCTAAGAAAAATTAACACTATATGCAGGTGAAAGGTAGTGGAGAAATGAAGTTGACAACCTAACATAGACCAAAAAGTACACCAGAACATAATGAGAAAATGGGAATCTTGATCAGAAATAATGCTACTTGGAAATCCAAAGTCTTGTCAAATATGATGCAAGAATATATAAAAAGTTTGAGTAAAAAAGGTAGTCTTATAACGGAAGAAAGATAACCATGTTAGTAAAAAACAAATCATTACCCAAATATCATCATGTTTTTGGGAAGAAGTAAGAACACCACTGAGTTAGTTGATGGAGTCAGTTCCAAAGGGTGAGAGGGAACTGGTAAATTTTGGTACAACCCATGATTACGTTTGAGGGTTTTCTTTGTGAACATGCTCAAATGAATTTTTCTACTTGCTTAGGTAATTTAAGCTAGTAGAAGTGGCATTGGAGATTGAGAATGGTATTTTCTATTCTAAAATACCCCCTACATGATGAGGCATTTTCTCCATGGATGAGAAGGAAATGATCATTAGATTATGCACAAATATCTAGTTAACTTTATATAACCAATCATCATGAATGGTATAATCAAGAATGATAATTTGGTTGATAATTGTAGGTTATTACAAAGCTTCCCATATCTCACCAAATAATGGATCCATTGCATACATGTCTATTGAACTATCAAAAGAGGCACAACCAACCTCTATAGTGAGTAGGACCTAAGTAGGTTTTCAACTTAACAAATTAGTAGTCTAATTAGTTATACCCTTCTTATATTTAATCACAATATGGAATTTATTTTTAATGTAAGTATCCCACCTCAAATGGTGTTTCTCTTGAATCTTTCTCAGTGAGTTGATGAAGATCAATAGATGATGATCAATATGGAGTATGGTATTTTTGCTAAGCTTATAATGGTACCATTGCCTCAATGTTTACACCAACTTATATAATTTCTTATCATAGGTGTTTTATATAAGCTTGGCCTCTGCAAGAGTCTTGGAATGGTATGTTATAGAGTGACCTCCATATTTAAGAACAACCCCAATGGAAAATTTAGAGGAATTAGTTTCTATTTCAAATGTTTGGTTCATATTTGATAAATGGAGAGAGCATAAGGAATTATTGTGCTCAGAAAAATGTTTCTCAGCCTTGATATCCGAGATAAATTTTACTTGAATGGACAATTGGTGTAAGGGGCATCCTAGTGAGAAAAAATGAGAGACAAATTTTCTATAGCAATTAATACCTCCCATGAAACTCTAAAGGTCATGAGCATTTGAAGACACTAGTCATTATGCAACAGACTGTACTTGAGAGGGATTTGGTCAAAATCCTTCTAAATCAAGTATGAATCCCAAATATTGAACTGATGGTTGTCAAAAATAAGATTTATTCTCTTTTACATGAAGTTTATGTGCCTTTAGTAGCTACATGAAGTGTATTGTGGACAAGTTGTCAATGTTATGCCCAAAATGTAATGAATACCAAAATATCATCAAGATAAATAACCACGAACTTACCCAGGTGTGGCTTGAACACATCATTTCTTTATCTCAAAAATGTGGTTGCCACAGTTGTCAACCCAAATGGGATGGGAAATCATTGAAATAGTCCAACATTTGTCTTGAAATAAATATTTCATCTGTTTGTTGCATGCATAAAAAATCAATGGAAACCAAATGTCAAATCCATATTTGTGAAGAAGTAAGCCCCTTGTAAGTGGTCTAACAAATCCTTAATCGAGGGTAGCGAATAGCAGTTTTTAAAGGTAGTTTTATGAATGACATACTAATCTATCACTAGATGCCATTCAGAATCATCCTTTTTGGAAAGTGGGATAGGCACATAGGTAAGATGAAGGATGAATATGGCTTAATAAAAAAGTCCATACTATTAAAAATCGTAAGCAAAAGTGCGAGATAAAAGCCATAAGGGGGTGGATAGCATGCGTAAGCCTCTTTTAAAATTCAGTAGGGTGAGAATTTTAGTCGTGAATTTACTGTCGCTTTTTCCTTATAACATTGATGCATCATATATATGAAAATTTATTATCCATCAAAAATTTATGTGCAAGTTAATAGTCGTTAGTTAATTGAAATTAAATGCATCCTAAATGATCGAAGATGCATCAAAAAAAAAAATAAAAAAAATTGAAAGGTAATAAATCAGATGATTCTGAATGGCGTCTAGTGATAGATTAGTATGTCATTCATAAAACTAGCTTTAAAAACTCCAAACCGTAAGCAAAAGTGCAAGATAAAATCCATAAGAGGGCAGATAGCATGTGTAAGCCTCTTTTAAAAGTCAGTAGGGTGAGAATGTTAGTCGCGAATTTACTGTCGATTTTTCCTTATAACATTGACGCATCATATATATGAAAATTTATTATCCACCAAAAATTTATGTGCAAGTTAATTGTCGTTAGTTAATTGCAATTAAATGCATCCTAAATGATCGAAGATGCATCATCAAGAAATATGGCTTAATGGCAGCAGTTGCGCAAGTTGACTTTCTATGTAAATTTCCTCTCAAGGAGGGAGGTGATAGGATGACATATTAGGCAAAGAAGAACTAGAATTAAGATAAAATATTTGTTTAATAGAGTTTGTTGGCGATATCCTAATGGGTTATATGAATATATCTAAGAATTCTTGAAGTAGGGTAACCATATCAAGGCGTATCGAATTAGTTAGAATATATGGTCTGAAATAGAAAACCAAACTCAAAGAAACACATTGGTTTAAACTAAGTTTCTTAATGATAGTTTTTTCAATAGGAGGTTGTGTTAGCTAAGTAAAGAGGATGTGAGCACATAAGCATATCTTATGTTGTAAGTGTTATTAATGATATTTACTCATATAGGTGGATATTGGTTGCCACACACCTATTCCACTTGGAAATCCTCTATTTTTTCTTTGAGTTTTTTAGTTTCCTTAATTGTAGCAAAATTTACTATATTTGGCAGTTTTTCAGGTCCTAAACTTTCAGAGCAATTTTGAGGCCCTAAAAGACTTTTTTTTGGAAAAATGGAAAATGAGATTGATCTGTACTTTTGTAGGAACACAAAAAAATATAGATATACACATAAACACAGAGGTGCAATAGAAATAAAACTTCATTCCATTAATATCAAAGAATTGAAATATGCTTACATCCAAAAATGGAAATAACTAGCTTGGGTGATAGTATCTTATGTCTGAGAAGAGATGTGGCGACAATATGCCTCTAAAAACAATAAGGCTAGAAGTCCTATTTATTATTGATAAATAATGGAAAACCATAAACATCCAAAAACATAAACCTAGGAGATGAAGTGCCAAAACTATGGGCCACATTGCGGTGAATTGGTACGTCAACTTCATCGAGTCGTAACTTTGGCATACGATCTCTATTTGACGTGCACAATACCTCGTTAGAAAGACCTATACTAGAAGTACAAAATTCGATTGAAAAATTTAGTTAATGGGTCAAGAACTTCTATTTCCTATTTTCCATTAAAAAAAAAAGTCCTTTAGGGCCTCGAAACAACATTAGAAGTCAGGGAGAAAAATTGCTAAAAATAGTAAATTGTCCTACATGTAAGGAAACTAAAAAACTAAAAGAAACAATGGTGAGGGTATAAGTGGAATAGTTGGGTGGCGAGCAATATCCACCTAGATTATTTCTCTGCCATTAGGAAGCAAAGATCCCCATTGCGTTGAGGGCCTCCATGAGATGGGGAAACTTCAATTGAACCTGGTCCCTGGTGAACCACTTTCCCTCGTCAAGGGGTTGTCCTTATTTGACAACTCAATATAGTTGGATCCTATGTTGGAGATTTTTATTGATCTGCGTTTCCATGATTTGATCTGTTATCTCATGTTCCATGCAGTCTGGGTTTAACTATGCTAGAGTGAGTGGTTATGGAACGTTGGATGTGTCCAACAATGGTGGAAAGTATGGTCAAAGGTGTTCCACATTAAATACTAGGTGCATTCCAAGGAAATGCAGAATTCCGAGCTCAAAGGCATTGTCCCCTAAAACCTTGGTGATGGTGTATGGTCGATATATGAGTGGGAAAATCTTGCGATGGGGCTTAGCGCAAATGTAACCAAACTATATCACCCACCAAGAACTTGTGTGGCAACCGATGTTGATCATGTCATTTCTTGTACTTAGCATTGGCTCTTTCCAATATGTCAAGGAACTACTGGAGGATGTGATGAATGCGTTTAATGAAGTTGTTAGCCTTGTCATCTTTAGATTGGACATGAGGAAAATTTGCCTGAGTAGATGTAAATGGTATGGCCACATCAATGAGACATAGTGGCTGGAATCCCAATCCCATCTAAAAGGGGATATGGTTAGTTGAGTTACGGAGAGATATGTTGTAACTGTGTTGTACATAAGGGAGGCTTTCATCCCATGTGTGTCAATGCTTCAAATTGTACATGCATAGAATGTGTATGGTCATCCTATTGACAATCTATGTTTGGCCATCAGTTTGCGGGTGGAAAGTTGTGGAATTAGTGAGCTTTGTATCCAACATTGACTAAAGACTTGACCAAAATGTACTTAGAAACATGTTGTCCCGATATAAGATAATGGATTGTGGGATCCCAAAGTGTACCCACACTCGTTCAAAGAAGAGCTTAGAATTTCCTTATGTTGTGATACTCTTCTTGCAGGCCACTAGAATCGCCATCTTCGAAAAAAATTGATGACCATGAAAACACAGTCATTTCCATGCTTAGTAGATGGAAGGCATGACATGTAATCCATGGAGACAGATTCCCAAGGACAACTAGGATTAGGAAGAGGAGTATATAGACCTTGCTTCTTGATGGTCTATTTGGAAATGACACAGGAAGTGCAGGATTTGATGTACTTCCCAACATCCTATTGAAGGTTCAGCCAATAAAAATACTTCTGCAACACTGCCATTGTTTTCTCCACCCTAAAATGTCGATGACCCAACTGTAGTGCGTCTCCCAAATCATCTTTGCATGCTCGCTTGGAGGAACACAGAGGTGTCCTAGGTGGCACAACAGTGCATCCTGGAGGTGAAATTTTGGAACTTTCATTCCTTCCAGGAGTGTATAGTATGTCTTGTCAAATTATGGATCGCTCGTGTAAAGATGTGGCCAACCCGCAGTCTCATGCCCACAAGGGTCGAGCACAGCGGTCAATGCCATGACCCACAATCGGTTGAGGTAGTCTGCAACATTTTTGGTGTTTCCCTTCTTGTAGTTAATTTTCAAATGGAACTGTTACAGTTATGTGTACCATTTGCGATGGTGATCATTTTGCAACTTCCCCTATTTCTGTATGAATTGCAGGTGTCGGTGGTCTGTGTGGATGACCATTTCCTTCCTCATAATGTAGTGATTCCATTGTTAGTAGGCCTGCACAATGGAATGCCTTTATTTATCATATGTGATATGCTTTCAGACTATTTCTAAAAGTTTCTCACTGTCATATGCCACTGGAGGCCCCTGTTGAGTAAGAGCTACACCAATATCATAGTCAGAGGCATTTGTCCTGATCTCAAATGGTTACTACAGGTCTAGTAATGTGAGCACTGGTGTGGATCAAAGCCAATGATTCAACTCAGAAAATGCCTTATGTTGGGATCTGAACCAAAATAAATTTCCTTTCGCTCCTCCCTTGGTGACTTAACTCAAAGGCCAAGTGATATGAGAGAACCCAAAAACGAACCTATAGTAGAAGTTGGAAAGACCCAAAAAGTTGCGAAGCTCTGTTAGAGTGGTTGGGGCTGGCCAATCCTGAATGACTTATACCTTGGATGGGTCCACATCCACACACTCTCATTAATGATGTACCCCATATATTAAACCTGGGTCATACCAAAATTTCATTTCTGCAAATTTGCACATAACTTGTGTTGCCACAGGGTTTGGAGGACATGTTGAATATGGTGGAGGTGCTCTTCCCAACTTTGGATAAAGATTAGAATGTCATCCAAATAAACCACCATGAATGAGGTGAAGGGTCATAAGATGTGATACATCAGCCTGATGAAGTTTGTGGGGGCATCATCAACTGGAAAGGCATGAACAACCATTTAAAAAGGCTTGTCCCTTGATTTGAAGGTAGTCTTCCACACATTGAAGGGTTCGATTAGTACCGAGAGATAACCAGACTTCAAGTAAATCTTACTGAAATACTTGGCCCTCTTGAGCTGGCCCAGAAGGTCATCAATCCATGGGATTGCATACCTACTCCAGATAGTGATCTTGTTCAACATTCTATAGTCAATACAGAGTCTCCAAGTCCCATCCTTCTTCTGTACCAACATGATTGGGCTACCATAGAGTGATGAACTGGTCCTGATGTGCCCTTTCTACAACAATTCCTGAATTTGCCTCTTGATTTCATCATTCTATGGAACAGAGCATCAATAGATCAGTCGATTAGGTAACAGCATGCCTAGGTCAGATCAATGGAGTGCTTGACCTGACAAGTGTAGAGTTACCCCTATGCGTGAGGTGCATATTTACTTGTACTCCTCCACAACCTCATCCATCTACTATTTATGTGTAGAGGAGCCCTGTCTAGAGGACGTAGCCAGAATCTTCTTCTTTCCCTGAGGAAGGATCATAAGGAAAACAAATTTCCTGATATCGGAAATGATCTTACTACATTGCTTCGCATTGACCAAAGAAATGGTGGTAGGCAATGCTACCTTCGGTATCCTGTACAAATTATTTTCCAAAGTAATAATAATAGTGCAAGGCCTAGACTCATAAACAACATGTCACTTCCACAATTATGGTTGGCATAATAATACATCAATAACTTTAACAAGAGAAACTTCACATAATTCCTCATATGTGAAGGGCTTGATGTTGTAGGGAAGGCAACATTTTTGGCAAACCAGAGATCTCACCTTTGGTGAAGCCACTTGATGATCAATGAATGCAGGTGTGGTGTGGTCAGTAGGCCAAACCACTTCATGATGTTTGCTGAAATGAGGTTCTTTTGGCTCTCATTGTCGACAATGAATTACAGCGGATAACCCTTCACCCACATCTGTGAGGGGAAGAGTCGCTCCCCCTCCTCTGGATCTTCGGGTTCATCCTTCTAGATCTTGGTGGTGGCAATGGTGGCACTAAGCTCCACCTCGATAATCTACTCCCCTTCTTTATTCCCCTTGTCAGCTTTTGATTCATATTCAGAACATGCACCTAATTCTAAAGCCTTCAACTCAACCATTAGTGACTACTTGGTTCGAAACTCACTTGTGTTGTCAGTGGGGCTCTTATGGAACCCACATCATTTTCATGTGTCCTTCCTTTTCTTTGTGGTGTTTTTCTTTTCTTGTGTCTTTGGTGGGTTGTCCTAATTTTCCTCACCTTGGCTTTGTCCTTTGTTCTCCGGTTTGGGGGCGCTTTTCCCTTGCTTCAGATTTCTATATTCAAAGTCTCGCTTCTTCTATTTAAATTTATGCTTTATCTTGATAGCATATCGATAGGTGGTGCAAAGTGAGGAGATGTTCAGGAACTCCATCTCCTCCTAGATGTACTTCTGTATATAGTCATGGTACTTGAGTACCAAGTTCCACTCAGAATCCTTGATTCCCATCTTTGTGCTAAAGGTGTGGAAAACATTTGTGAACTCCGACACATCTTGGTCCCTTCCATACTGTAGTGTGGTCCACTTTATGTATTTATCTTCATAGCTCCTGACAGAGTAATATTGTTCCTCAATGGCGTATCGAAAATAATTCCAAGTGGGTTCAGCTGAAAATAGTTAGGATTCTCTCTCGTCGTTTTGTTCACAATATGTTTCCCACAATTCCTTGACATGTAGGGCATCTTTGAGGAGTGCAAAAAGTATTATTTTCCTGATTAGAAAAGTCATGAATTAGAAAATATCCTTCAAACATATTTAACCATCTATCTACATCATCTACATCTATGAGAACTTCAAATATGGGAATGCCAAAGTTAACTCGTACCTTAAAAGGAGTGGTGACTCTAGAGTGGTTCCTGGATTAAGATGCATCGCCTATAGGTAGCTGCCAAAGTATTTGGGAAAAGGTATCCATCATTTCATTCCTTTTTCTCTTGAGGGCTTCCTCAAGAAATATTTTGAAAGGATCTCTTGCCCCTTGTCTTTTGTTTCTTCCACCATGGGAGGCCATTAGGGTTTGTAAGGTTGGTCTTGCAATGTTTCAACCAATTCCAGCCCTAACTCCTTATACCTGACCTGATTGGGGATATGCAAAGAAAATTGAAGAAAAGACATAACTCTCTGATAATATTGATCCGGACTTATGCATGAATGTAAGAAAATGCAAATATACACATAAACACAGAGGTGAAATAGAAATAAAACTTCATTTCATTAATATCAAAGAACTGAAACATGCTTACATAAAAAAATGGAAATAAGCTAACTTGAGCAATGGTAGCTTACCTATGAGAAGATATGTGGAGGCTAGATGCCTCTTAACTATGTTTCGATGAGTATTGAAGGCCTATTTATTATTGAGAAACAATGGAAAACTCTAAACATCTGAAAACCTATTCCTATGAGATGAAATGCCAAAACTATGGGTCCTATTGTGGTAAATTGGTACATCAGCTTCTCGGGGTCGTAAATTTGGCATATGAACTCTGTATAATGTGGACAATACCTCATTAGAAATATCTATCCGAGAACTATACCTTCCAAATAAAACCTTGCTTGATTTCCTATTTTTGAAAAAAATGTTGTTTAGGGACTCAAAATGGCTCTGGAAGTTTAGGACCCCAAAATCTACCAAAGATAGTAATTTGTGCTACAATTAAGGAAACTGAACAACTGAAAGAAACAATGGTGGGGGTCCAAGTGGAATAGGTGGGTGGCCACCAATATCCACCTAGATCATTTACCATTATAAACAACATTCCTAGCCTTTTGATATGGTCTGAATTTCAAGTAATATATTGGCACAATTAAGAGGTGAAACATCACACACCATAGTATATTGGAAACGGCTAATAGCAAATATCACTACACCACACTAGGAGATAGTATGATGAGGGATTTCCTTTTGTACCCAATCGAGTTGATATGGGGTTGGATGTGGAGTGGTGGGAAGTTTAATTTTTTGAACCAAGTCTTGGGCCATAAGATTGTTTTGAGTCCATTCAGGTATAAGAGTAGCCAATTCATGCTTGATCTGACAATTATGGGTAAAGAAAGGTGCAACAAAGGTGTTGTCTTCATTAGTAGTCACGAGGATAATAAATGGGTTTGCTTCAGTAGGATTGTTGAGAGAAACAACTGCAGGAGGGGGATGGGAATATGGTTGCTTGACCTTGGTAAGAATATTCTTATTGGTGCTCATATTTTAAAAGTGCTCAACAATCAATAGATGTATGTGAATTGGTCTTATGGAAGGTCTAGAAGCAAGTATTGCAAGGTGTGGAGGATGAGGGAGGGGTCACATTAGAAGGACCAATAGGAAAACGACTAGCATGAGAGGCGCCATATGTATGTTGAGGAGATTAATTTGAGAAGCCACTTTACATTCCATGACCAAAGCTCGAAGAAACACCTTGTCTAAGGAAGGACTATCGAACAATTCAACTTCTTGATAAAAATCCATTAATAATCTGGAATAAATTTGACAATGAGTATCTATTGCATATTGGAGATATGTAGTTGAATGAAAAACTTGTAGAAGACCTCGATGTAGGATTTTATCGATTGATTTGGTGTTTGGTGGAGCTACAACCATTTTGCAAGGAGATTTTGGATATATCCTAGGGGATATAAGCATGATCTTAATTCCTAACAAAATTCATCGCAAGTTATGATGTGAGAAAGGATAGTCTCAATGACCAAGGATAGTTTTTAAACATGTTTTAAAATAGTTAGAGAGACCGTGGATCCAAGAATTGACAACCTATCCATTCATTTGGCCTGAAAATTTAGGCAATTGTAGTGTGTATCTAGTTGCATGTACCCTATAGTGCATCTTTATTGCTATAGATAGAATAAATCATGGATAGCCATGGATAAATATTGAGTTGGTGAGTCCTAATAGGATTTTTCTATACAAGGAGGCATGCTTTTCATCCACCCAATTCAATAAAAGTGTAAATCTTAGTGAATAGATGGGCCCAATCACCTTGATGAAGGTGCACTGGGAATGACGTTGAACAACTATGGGTGTGGAACCACTGAGCCACGAGTTTATGAAAAAAAATATTTGAATATATGGATGGCTTCCCATCTACTCCTTTATGTTCAATATCAACTTGTCAAGATCATCGACTATGATATTAATTAATATACATGCAAATCTAAAAATTAATAAGCATACATGACACAGTGAAATAACAGAGAGTTATACAATAATACCTTTAAAAGAATATTGTCATTCTATTATGTGGGTGTTGTAGCAGCTACAACCACCCTCCAAAATTTTTCCTTTGCTTTCTTTTAGAGCTTCCTCCTTGAAATCATAGTAGTTATCCTCCATGGATCAAGTACTTGTGTTTATTTTATTTTATCGATCGCTTAACAACTCGTGTTCACTTATGTGTTCCATCGACTAACCACAAGCTGACCCAACACTTGGTTCACATTTGGTATGTGTGCTATCTAGAAAAACTACACAATCTTGGAGGGAAGTCTGTCTTCCCCTCAAGAATTACACAAAGTAGTCCAACAGCTGCCCTGCACTCAGAAATTGTGCAGAGAAGGCCAGCAGGGTTGCTCTAGGAAACCGCACAGAGCAGGCCAATTGCCTTGCTCCCAGAAATTGCGCAGAGAAGGCAGTCCAACCTTGCTCTGAAAAATTGCATAGATCCACCTAAAAGTGAGCTAAGGCTAAAAACTACACTAACCCAGCAAACAGCCAACCTTTCTCTAGGAAACTGCACAAAATTGCAAGCTAGCCTAGGCCACTCAGCTCAGAAACCATTCAAAAGTTTTCCCTCAGTTGTTCTCCGTTGCATGTGTCGCTAGGTTTCCCAATTTCCTCCAGAACAATGTACTTCTTCCTTGCATGCATGGAAAATTTTCTTGAAAAAAATAAAAAAATAAAAAAATGAAAAGTCATCCCCAGGTTTTAGGGATGCATTTTTAGCAACGAGAGTTACATGCAAATTTGATTTTAGAAACTTCCCGCTAAGTGTCATTTTTTCCTAAATTTGTGGCATGTGTGTCATAAACCCTATGTTCACCAAATCTATTTAATAGACACCTTAGAGCTCATTCTTCAAATTATATCTTGGAGCTCTAGCACGCCTAAGGAATATAGGAACCTTTAGCACAGTTGACACAAATTTTCCAGATAAATTTTTCTT
This sequence comes from Pinus taeda, assembly GCA_000404065.3. NCBI lineage: Eukaryota > Viridiplantae > Streptophyta > Pinopsida > Pinales > Pinaceae > Pinus > Pinus taeda. The sequence goes on along the minus strand of APFE030609138.1, from coordinate 39,866 downwards.
TTCTATGTATTTTGCTGCTTTTTCTATCGCTTTTTATTTCTCAACTTGTGTGAGTGTTGCTTTCCTTGTTTTATTGAATGACCACTATAATTTAATTTATTTTAACTTGTAGAAGTGTTGTTTCAAGTTTTGCATTGCATTTCCTTAGTGTCGCATGCATAACATTGTTTCCTCATTAACAGTCATCGTTGTGGCAAATTTTCTCATGAGATTCTTTGTTTTTCTATTTGACTTATTTTTTCACTTGCTTGAATTGAATGCATGTCTATTCACTCAGATCTGCACCATCTTTGCACACACATTTAGTCTTTCCCATTTTCAGGTTCCCTTTGGCTAAATCTGGGTTGCCTTGGGCCAGATCTTGCTTCTCCCAGCATACATTGCGCACTCTCAAAAGTCAAGGCTCTACCTTGCCTCTAGGAATTGCATAGACGATGCCTAGGATGTCTCCCAGTTGTTCTCTATACAATCTTGAGAGGCAGTGTCCCATTCCTTCCACCTGGAACTATGCAATGTGTAGTTCCAGCCAACAAGTTGGCTTGACTGAAATGCGCATTGTGCAGTTCTAGTCAGTAGTCATCTTCTCTAGGTTGTGCTCTACAGTCAATAGTCAGCCTCATTTGCAACTGAGAATGCATAATGCAGTTCCAACTAACAGTCTCCCAACCTCTCATATTCAATGTTGCGATTTTTTCTAAGCAATCACCTAGTTTTCTGCATGATTGATTTCCAGGTTACTTTATGTTTTCAGCTAACATTGGCTTGCCATGAGTGTCTTCTTTGTCTACATGTACAACAGGTGTTAAGAAACTTCTTAGCGGTATAGGTAACATGGCCTCTAAGAGAGTTGGATCAAAGGACATAGTTGAAAGTAGTATTGGACATGTGGTTGAACAGTTGTCTATGAGCTTGCCCTTTTATACAAACACACACCTATTCATTGAGAAAGACATCATGATCACATGGCAATATATCGACACTATATTAGCATGTAGCTTTGAGGATAATCTGGAGGACCGACAAGTCTACATAAGCATCCATAAGTCAAGATTGTACATGGTTGCATGCAGGTATCCCACCTTCCTGTGCATTGATGCGATCCACTTGGTTGTCTCACACACTAATCCTGAGACGATGATACTAAGTAGTGTCAGTGGAGTAGATCTTGCTACCATTAGAGTGAAATATTATCATAAGATGTATCATTTTCCGTAGTCTATGAACAAGATGGATGCACCATTCTACACTCCTAACAATAGCGCGAATACAATGACATCTTGAAGCCTTCGGTTAGGGAGCCATATAAGTTCAGGACAACACCAAACTAGATATAGAAGAAAAAGACACTAAGTAAGTCTTATTAACTCTTGTTCATCTTTTCATGTCACTTGTATGGCCAAGAGAGTACGAATACCTTCCCACAAGTTTGGTTGTTATGTTGGATCAATTGGAAAGTGAAGGAAAATATTTCAACTATTCCAACATGATGGCTCTCCAGTTGAAAGTGCATGTATCAAATGCTTGGAGTCCACCCAAGGATCAACAAGCAAGATTCTTCATGTCCTCCTACCTGCTTGATGCAATCTGTGCCCATCAATAGTTTCCTGGCATGGGTTGGGCATGGACACCTTCAAAGAATGCTATGAATGTATATTGCAACTTTCTCTCAAAGTGCAGCTAATGAGGATTCATGGCTAGACAATCTAACCACTTCATTGCCCCTCTGTACATGATGATTTGAACAAGATCTACCTTTCATGTCCTAGGCATCAATGGAGGAATTGTTGAACATTACGGATTGGTAGAACTCACTCGATGGCACATTCATGAGGATGTACAATGCAGAGAAGGGTCCACATTTGTTGCCGAAGTTTTCCATGGACAAGCTAGTCATGTAGGAGGTTGCATACCACATCTCGATAGGGTTATCAACTGGATTGCACAAGAAGAAGAAGGCACCATGGCCTATCCTTCCTTTGTGGATTGGGTTGTGCATGATTCAGAGTTTGAAAGAAGCATATGCAGAGATCAAGGACTTCAAGAAGTTTCATTTTGGAACTAAGAGTTTCAATCCATATGATCCACATGGTGTATGTCGGGACCACTCTTTGAGAGTGTACTATCCTTGGATCCACAAGGCATGTCATTGGCCAGAGGAAGACCCATGAAGATATTTCTATAACTCCTCCAGGATCAATGAGCTAGTCAATATGGCAATAGAATGGATAGCAACACTCAAGGAAACAACACTACAGGGAGAAACAACAATAAGAACAAAAAGCATAAAACTTGTGCAAGACAAATGCAAGATGAAGATTTTCGAAAACGTAGAGGTGAAGAAAAGATACAAGTTCAAGGAAGATCCACTTGTTGAGAGAGTAGCTTTGGAGATAGAAGCAAAGAGGCGAAAGTACGATAGGAGAGGAGTGAAGAAAAGGAGAGATAAGAAAACACTGGAAGAGACAGAGAGGAAGTTACAGGAAGTAGAGAAGAGGCTCAAAGAAGAACAAGAGTTGCACAGAAGAGAGAAAGAAGTGCAACATGAATAGGAACAGGAAAAAGTCTAAGGTGCATAGACAACACAAACTGCGTCAATATAGGTTGAAGACTCAAATCCACTAGTAGTTGGTGGGGAACAGGGTGAGCAGCCGCAGGAACAAGAGCTTTCTCAGTGGTATGAACCGATGGATGGATAGATGGAGGCAGAGATGGAACATCTAGAATAGGATTAGGACACTCTCCTCATGCCAAAAGTAACTGTGGTTACCCCGTAGGCTTCACTGACTTGAGTAGCAGAGCAAGTCTCAAGTGAACAAGGGGATATTTTTCTCCTTGGAGATGACCCGAGAATAAATGTGTACAACATAGCCTTTGATGAGTTACAACATAGAGTTATAGAAGCATGCAAAAAGCACATTTCGGATGAGCATGCATCACCTGTGCACTTTGAATAATGGGTGATTGCATCAGATGTGTGGAGACATCCAAATTCCTTGCCGAATGCTATAAAGGATTATGCTGAAGCCATGAGCTGAAGTGTGAAGTTATTGATAGAAGAAAATGATCACATGGCTAAGGAATTCCATGCATCCAAGTAGAGAGAGGAGCAATCAACAAGATCCACTAGAGTAGAGATGAAGAAAACAATACTTGTTGAAGTATTGACTCTTGAGACAGTCATGTAGAGATTGTATGATAGGTTCATCACTAGGCACAAGCCAATTTTCCATCTACATGGTCATCAATAGTTCTAAACCAAAATAGCACAAACACTCACCGATATACATGCCATTGTTTACCATGTAAAAACATGGAAAATCAGGTACAAGGGAGCCTTGCTTCACTTGCACAAGATGATGAAGCCACAGGTAGAGTTGGACAAAGCACGCATCCAGATTTTTATCCGGAACTATGAGGAACTCCAGCCACTCATCGCCAATGTTGAGGCTTCATACGCATGGTTGTATAGGAGTTTGGATGTCGTGGTGAGAAAGTATCGCACCCTGTCAATAAGAACACTCACCAAGGCCAAAGAGAAGAACCAAGTTCGACTGGAGCTCAATGTGTACTTTGATCAGATGATCATCGTGGCCACTAGCACAGATTTGCAAGTCAGCACAGATAACCTGCAAATGTATATCGTCTGTCCGACCTTAATGAGGATTAAGTTGAGCATGTTACACGATGAGTTGGACAAAGGTTCCAAATCAATATACCTGTAAGTAATGGAGGCAAGAGTTTGTTTCCAGGAAGACATGATCAAATAGTACACGGGCACCAATTCACATTACCAAGCTTGGTATTAGTTCATCATCGAAGATCATAGAGAGCATGTTTTTGAGCTGGTCTTTCAACAACTGTCTGAGTCTTAGTGTTTTCTTGTCTCGCTGACTCAAGCCTATTTTTGTCCCACATGGGTATATGTGAAAAATATATCATTATTGTAAACATGATGAAAAGTGAAATTCCAAGTGTCATTAGTGGAATGCAAATAGTCATATGTAATGTAAAGAGTTATGTAATGAAGTGAAAGAGTCATGAGAGTAGTCGAACAGTCACAAAGGGGAATGTTAAGGGTTACCCCACCCTTTGTTATAATAGAACCTCATAACTCATAAAACAAGCTTTTGGGAGCCAAGGTTTTGCTAGGAATTTCTTAGAGAAGGGCTTAGAGAGTATTGTCATGAACCTTGGCTTCTCCACAGTGTAGAGTGAGTACATTTCTTTGGAGGAGCAGGTGGTGTTGACTGTAACATTCCAGTATTGGGGATAGTGGCTATCATGGTTGTATGTATGGATGGAAATGGATGGAACTTTCACTTCACATATAATATCACATAGCCAACACGTCTTCATGCATATGTTTTTATTGTAGTTCAAATATTTTGGTTACTTTAGCAATGTATGTTGTTTAACTTATCTATTTGTGTATGAACTACTTTTTATATTATTTTATGAATCTTGTTGAAGTCGTGTTGTTGGTTTAACCCATCACTTTGGATTGTCGACTATTCTGCTTTCCATCTTGTGGTGTCCTTCAACGTGTGTGTTACTTTCAATATGTGTACTATTATAGGATTCTAATGGGCACACTTCCTTTTTCCCTTTGTATGTTTTAACCTCCCCATGCATCTCCCTTGACTCGCTGGAAGATCACACACTTGGTTCTGACGAAGATCTATTGGTTACCTCTGCACACTATCGCATTCAAGTCATAGCTCCTACTCCAAATGCTCTGAGGTCTAGTTGGGACTTCTTAATGGGGAGATCCATTGACATGTTGGTAGGTCCAACACCATCAAGATTTTTGTTGCTAGTAGGAGGGAAGATGACATGCTGAGTCCTCAAAGTCTGTTTTGAACCTTCGCACATCTATTATGACTAACTGTACAATTTGTCATCCGATATGTATTTCTTACGGAAATGAGTTTGAAATCCCAAAGGATCTCTGGAATGACTTGTCACAAAACACATACGAAGGTGAAGGCAGAATAGCCTAGCATAGACACAGATTTTTCTTCACCAGTCTCTGTCACAGGTATGGAATCTATGAGGATATTATGACCTACTCATTTTTTGCATTCACGCTTCGAGGGAAACCATTTCAGTGGTGTGTCACACTGCCTAATCAATCCAATCACTGTCTTAATCCATTTCATGTAGAGGTGAACCATGCTTTCCATGATTTTGACTCTAAATCACTTAACAAAATAATTCTGGAATTACAAAGGCCCTCATGAATCCTTGTTGCAATAATGCTTTCATAATCTCACATTTCAATTCCTAGAGGATGAAATTGACTGGAAATTTCTTCGTGAAAGAGTTTAGTATATTCTTAACATATCTAAAAATCCACAAGTGTTAGAATCATTCAAACCCCTCCCAGCATACCTATGTGTTAGAGCTGAAAGAATCTAAGACGGACAAGGTTTTTGTCACAAGTACCTGTCTATCCCATTCCAGACTCCACACTTGTTGTTCACAAGGGTCAAGTTTTCAATGGAGTTGGTGTTGAGTAGCCATCCTGTGTTATCATTTATGATGAGTATGTGTGGGATCTGAGGAAGAACTGTAATGAAGGATGACCTCCTTCTGTCTGCACCTCATCTGTTTTTTCCTGACATCTTTAGTGATTTTTCCATTGTTAATTTTCCATGTGAGAATTCATTCCCAGATGCATCTACTTTCGATCATTCACAGAACACACCATATGTGAGTTTTTCGTTACATAGCGAAGAGGACACATCTTTCCTTGCAAATCCACTCAATATTTTATCTATCATTTATAGAAATACATAGGGTGAAAATTTTTGTTTCTCATCAACCCCTCTATATGATTCGTCTGATCATAAGGATGCCAATGAATGTATTGAATTTTATGAGCATGGTTGTTGCGATATCTTTACTCCTTCATTCGATCACGATGTTCATTCATTTGTTGTTGATATTTTTAAGCCACCTGCCTTTGACGATCTACCTCCTGATGAAGTCGAAATCCCTCAAGTTTTCAAGGCACTTCAGCCCGATCTGATGGTTATGTTAGGTCCTCATTGTCTTTAGGTCAGTTCCACTTCCAATCAGAAGTTTGTTGAAACACCCAAGGCTCCTCATCACTCTCCTATTTACATTGAAGATCAATCTAGTTCACAAAATTCACATCCTCCACCTGAATTACATTATTCCATCGCTCTTGCATTGGAGGAATCATACAAAATCAATACTCTTGCTAAACATAAGTTTTATTTATTTCTCATGTTTTCTTGTTTGTCATGGTCAAAAGAGTGTACATGCTTATCACCTGTGCATTGTGTGTTGCATAACCATGATAGGTCTGTAGAATGTTTATCTTCCCATTTTACTCTTTTCTTTTCTGTGGACATTTTTAAACTCGAAGGGTTTTGGTCTTGACTCTTTTATCTTTCTTATTTCCTAGTTTACATGTTTATCTTTCTTGTTAACTAAGTCTTCACCAACATGGGCCAACCAATGCGTCGATGGCTACATTGGAAATATCACTTCATGTAAGTAGAACCATCCATTGTTTAGTTTAGGAGTAGGAGTAGTGTTTGCTTTCTTGCTTGGTTTTTTTGCATTTTTTCTGTGCTCGCCTTGTTTTCTTTTATTACTTTGTTTGCATTGCTTGCTTGCTTTCATTTCTTTTGCTTTACTTCTAGCCTTGCTTTCTTATTTTCTTTTCTTTCTTGAACCCATAGGTTTAGTTTCCCAAGAAACCATCTGTGGCTCTTAGGACAAGTAAGGTAAAGTACAAGAGGACTTGTACAAAAATCAACACTTGGTTAATTATTGTACTCTCTCTTTATGAAGATCTTGTTGTCTTAGTCGGTGATACCCTAATGGAAAAGACATTATGTTCGTGGTAAATCGGCTCTTTTGGGTTGATCCTAGTCAACTCAGTCAAATAGAGTGAGGTGAGGGGGGTAACCTTAACAAGCATTTT
>APFE030609138.1:0-16797 GCA_000404065.3 Pinus taeda | reverse complement strand
TCATACATTAGAAAATAAAAAAAGTTAAAAAAAAACCTTTTAAAAAAAGAGTCTGGTGCAGAATTACCACGTTTTTAATCAGCATAAAAAACACTACCATTATAAAACACAATGTACATAAAAAAATTTATAGTGCCAAAAACTAAGCTTTAAAAAACACATGTGTGTTCTGCATAACCCGTTTTCGAAATCGGGTCACGTTTTTGCTATCTCTACAAAACGGGTAACAGTATGGGTTCCCATTTCAAAGTTTACATTGTTTGAGACTCTACCAAAAGGAAGACCATGCATACAGTTACGAGGAGATTGTGATCATTCTTGAAGAAGCTATCCATGAAAGGTCCCTATGAAATCCTTAATGAGTCACTCATGGACAATCATCCTTCGATAGATCATCTCTTGGGAGAAAATCCTTTGAATAACATGATCCCTTACTCATCCAATGGACTACTGTTGAAGATTTATTCCATTTTATCACAAATCAAACCATCTTTCTTGATCTAAAGGATTTTATAAAGGCAGGGGGAGTTGGTTCATCACCTGAAGTAATGTAAACACATATATCATGGAACACATTGCGAGAAGGAAGAGAACCATAACAAGGGGGGAAACATACCTATGAAGAACTATTATTAATGAAGAGCACCATAATAGGGGGAGTAACATACCTATGAAGAACTATTATTGATGAAGAAAATATGATGAAGAGAAACAGATTAATAGGGGAAGTACTTGGGCACCCCCCATTTGCCATTGATGTCAAAGGGGGAGAAAATGTTAGAAGGGAAATAATATTGCAATCAATGACAAAGGGGGACACTATTGGTCAAGGTTGTCATTGATGTCAATATGGCATCGTTGGAGATGGAAAATATTCTTGCCCTAAACCCTTTCACGATGTTGCCCTAACTACATGACAAAACCCATAATACTCTAGAAGATGCCTTAGCCCTTACACATTGATGCAAGTCCTAATACTTATGATTCCCTTACAATAAATGAATGAAAGCCTATGTGTATGAAGACCTAATGCTAATGAAGAAGCGCTGGCCCTAATGTCCATTAAAAGCCTTAAATCATTGATGATGGAGCCTTAAATCAAGATGCCCATGAATACATATTGAAAAGGAACCCTAATCTTTTTTATGCCCATGATACCTTTAAAGAATCCCTAATCCTAATGGAATTGATGATCTAATTATCTAAAGAAGCAGTCGTAAGCATTGGATGCCTAAAACTAAAATCCTAATGGCTTCCCTAAATAAAAAATAATGTCAGTCTCACAAAAATAATTTTATTGGTGGTAGAATGACCTTATTTGAGGATGGGTTTGGCAGAGTGTAGAGGATTTTTTCCTCTTTCTAACAAGCTATTACATGCCCCCAAATTCCTTATCGTTGAAGAGAAATCAATTTTTGAAATTAGCAAATGTAAAAAATTGTCAAACTATCCAAGCCAACTCGAGTAGGCTCATAACACTTGGCAAAGAGAAGCGTCCCTTCAGAATATGGAAAAACCACTATAAATATAAACCTAAATTCGTCCATTCAAGCTCATATTTGTTGGTGGAGATAGGACAAGAGGTAGAGAAGCAGCCACAGCCTAGAAAAGCAAGGAAGACAAGTTTGTGGAACTGTTCCTGGGTTAGATAGTCTCCGACAAGTTCGAGCAAGGAGGAGAGAATTTTCCATGGTCAAATTTCTATAGTTGTCATGGTCGAAGTTGCCATATTTTCCGTGGTCAAATTTATCATGGTCGAAGTTGGCATACTTATCGTGGTCCAAGCTACTGTACTTACTGTGATTGAAGTTTCCATAGTTGTCATGGTCGAAGCTACCGTAGTTGTTGTGGTTGTAGTTGCCATAGTTGAAGTTGTCATACTTACTGTGGTTGAAGTTACCGTGGTCGAATTTGCTGTGGTCAAAGCTGTCATACTTGTCAAGGTCGAAGTTGTTGTACATCTCATGGTCACACTTGTCATAGTTTCCATGGTCGAAGCTGTTGTAGTTGAAGTTGTTGTAGTTGTCGTGGTCGCAGTTGCCGTAGTTGTCGTGGTTGAAGCTACCATGGCTAAAGTTGCCATATTTTTTGTGGTCGAAGTTTTCACAACTGCCATAGTTTTCGTGGTAAAAAATGTCACAACTATCATAGTTAAAGTTGTCGTAGTTGTCGTGGTTGAAGCTATCGTGGCCAAAGTTTTTGTAGTTGTCATGGTCAAAGTTGTTGTGGTCTAACTATTAATTTATTTGGACTGGACAATAGATCTTGTTGAAGTCTTCTCTTGAGAACAGAATAATGCAAAGTTGGAGAACTTTGTGAAGCAGCATATTGAAGATTTTTGGAGATCATTGAAGACCATGATGCATTGAAGCCATAATGAGGTTACGTTGGAGATTTTGGTTGGGTAATATGAAGAGCAGTGGTGACACATTCTAAAACAAGGTTGTCATTGATGAAGTGATTTGGAGGAGGCAATGCTAAAGATAGACAGGGTTTATTGAAGAAGATATTGGGAGTCATGAACAATCATCAAACTCAGCTTGACAAAGTAAAGTGAGGGTTGGAGCCCAAAAGGTTGGAGCCTCGAAAAGACAAGGTTGGTGCCTTGGAGGATAGGGTTGGAGCCCTTAAGGTTGGTGCCTAAAAATTGACAAGGTTGGAACCTTGGAAGTCCAAGTGTGTGCTTGGCAAATATAGGTTGGAGCTTGGGAGATTCAAGATTGTTGTCTTCATCTAGGTTGGAGACCTACATATTTTGTACTTGATTTATTGAGGAAATTAATAAAAGCATGTATTCTTATTGTTGTTCATTTTGTGTTCTAAATATAAGTGATCTAACTGGTAAAAGTAACAATTGAAAAGCAATATTGATTCAACCCTCCATCAGTATTTCCAACATTTTCAATACCCTTCTCCTACTTTTTCCCTCCTCCCCTCCTCTCCATTGTGTTCCCCTCTCCTGGTTCCTTCATTCCACTACACCTTGGCCCCTATCGCATCCCTCCATGATGGACTTGGCCTGTCCTTGGGTCTCGTGGCATGGGCTTCCTCTGGTTGCGTCCACGACATGGCTGCGTTTGTCACTCTGGTACACCACTTGTGCCTTATAGATTACAAAGCGTGAGTATCCAACCCCCACACCCCGGATCATGGTGCAAAGGTCAGCGCACCATCTCACACGATAGCAAGTTAATGGGGAATTCATAGAAGAAATTAATTCCCATGCTCAGAGATGCTTTGGTTGCTTGTGGGAGGAAGGTCTCGATGAGAATGAAGTACTAGGAGAAAAGCTCTAAAATAATGGCTGATTGTTGAGAATTTATGGAGGTTCATCAGGATTATAGCTCTAGTTGCACCACTCCACTGTACCACATCATCACATATTCTTCCAATTGCTATTTAAGGAATAATGGTATGATCAATTTCTATGGTTTAAGGTTCTTTTATACTCAGGTGGCCTCTGTGAAGGCCTAACGGCTGAAGCTGAGGTCTCTGAGTATCACTTCATGGGTATGGGTTGTAGCACAAGATCTCAAGGCAATTTCTGGAGTGCCTGAGTATTCGAATGTTGACCTTCAGGGTGTTTCCCGTCTGATTGCGGCTGCTAGAGTGTGTTGTTAGTTTTCTTAACTGGGTGGGGGTTCTGGAATAGAACCTCAAGTACTATTCAAGTGTTGATATATAGTGGGTTCCCTGTCTGAGTGCGACTGATAGTGTGAAGGTTGTTGGTCTGAGTGCTTCTAGTTTGTTTGACTGGGAGGGGCTTCTGGAATAGAACCTTGGGGACTCTTTAGAAATGGAGGATAGTTTGGAGGATGATGGGTTCTTGGAGCGGTCGGTCACATGTATCCTCGAGTCATGTGTGCGCGATAGTGGGGTTTGTGACATCCTGGAGAAGCTAGCTAAAGGTAGTATGAAGAGAGATATGAGTGTGCACAATGCTGAGGCTAGCTCCCTGCCGAGCTCATGGGATTGTTGTAGGCTGAGGATAGGGGGCCATGGGTGAGAAATTCTATGGTCGGAGGTAACAATAGACAAGTGTGCAACAAATGTGTGCATGATCACTTGGAGATATAGGAAGGTTTGGTTGTACTACAACGTTGCATCCATCAACAAATACTAGAGAATTTGGCTGTGCAAGAGCGACAATTGGAGAAGAAGGAACGTATTCACCAATTGGAAGATGAGGTGGATGCATTGCTGCAAAAAATTGAACAGTTGAAGCTCAAGATGGAGTAGAGAAACAAGAGTAACGAAGAAAACTCCACCGGACTGGATCTAAACAGGAGCAATGAAGAAGTATCCACTGGCTTGGACCTAAATAGTCTAGCATCAATGGATGTTTAGTTTGTACTCTATCTAGTTTTACTAACTGTTTTTGAATGACACACTCCAAATGTAAATATTTAATTTTTCAGTTTTGTCGAATATATAGCTATTGGATCTCTAGAATGAGAAATTTTCGTGATAACTACAGTGACAACTCTTATAGAAGGAAAGCATAACAATTGATGTACCAGTAACCCTTAGTAGTCTTGAAAATATCTTGTAAAATCTCGATTTTGCACACGAACGAGAACACTTTATATATATATATAATATATTATATAATATAATTATATATATATCATTCTGTAAAAAAAAATAGATTCAAGGTGTCGATAAGAAAATAAGACTTAGTGAGAACTAGGTATCCTCTACACATTGCCATTCCATTACATAGATTGATTTCGATTTAATAACTATATATTTTATTAAAGAAAAATTTACATAACTCCGCTTGTAATATTCATTTATATTTTTAAAATATCATATATTTTTTATACGCTTAAACTATTAATATATAGATTTAAAAAATGTAACAACAATTAATAATATAAAATAAAAATAAAAATATTTTGTATTCAGAAATACATTTTAATAAAAATTATAATATCCCAAAGCTACACACTTTTTATTTTAATGAGCCGACAAACTTGTTATAAATATTGACCAAAACTTTACGTCTTGGAAGATGCACATAAAATGCTTAAAGTTCGCTCTCTAAGCTAATGTTGTCATGGCCTTCAACATATTGGAAGTTGATTAAAAACGGGAACCAAAATAATCCAGTTGCATTAATTTAATTATCATTTTATTGATTTAATAGGGTACAGGACAGGTTAGACGGGACAGGATTGACAATCATGTACTGCGTGAGAAAGTGAGAAGGTGTGTAAATCGAGGTATTTTCATATTTAATAATATTAAATTAAATAATTGTTAAAAAATTTTTATTAAAAGTTTATTTGTTATTTCAAAACTATTGTTTTTAGTGTGATTTTTTAGAAGTTTTGTGAATTTTTTAGTCTAATTTTCTCAAATTAATAAAAATTTATTGAATCACAAGTTGATAAATAGCATGTGTACAATAATAATACTCTAAAAAATTTTCACGATGTTAAATCCATACCCTATATATAATACCTTCGCGTATTAAAAATAATAATATATAAATACAATTTACCACGAAAAAAACATTCAAACTTATTAAATAACATTAATACGTATCAACTAAACTTAATTGTAAATCAATCTCATCCATTTTGAGAAACGAACCTATTAAACTAGATTTACCATTTGTTATTTTATGGAGGAAAGCGTTTATTAAGCATTTCCTTTATAAGAAAAAAACTCAACATATGTCAAACTTGAACTAGTTCCGGGTTAATCTTATCCATTTCAATGAATCCAACTTTTAAACTAGATTTGTTTTAATAGGAAAATCAACTATAAATTTATATTTAATGAAATATATACGAGTAAAATAAATGTAAGTTTACATTGAATTGAATGTCGTATTTATTCAAATCAAATATAATTTTTATTTAATTAAATTATTATTTGTATAGATATATTATATTTTTTATATTTAGGGATTGACATTATAGGTACAAGGAAATTTTGTTTTTCCTCAACATAGAGATGACTAGTGATAGTTCGATCATAGGAGAATATTAAATTACATAGATTAAGTTAAAGAAGACAATATATTTAGATGTTTTAAATCCAAAGAAATTGAAAATGGAAATAGAGAGGACGTTAAAGACTTATTAAATATAGAAAAAATTTAGATGCAAAAAAAATAAAGAATAAATAATTTATTTCAATAAAATAGTTAATGTTAACCAGTGTTAGAAGGGTAGTATAGTTTTTATTATTGAACATAGAAACTATAATATTGCATAAGAAATTATAATATAGATTGATCAATGTTATATGAGTGATTAATAGACAAATTAAATTTTATAGTCTGGTTTTGGCAAGAACCAAGGAATTGAGATATGGGGTGGATAAATTAATTGATTACTTAAGTACAAGGACTTAAAAATATTTTTCATTCAATGTAAGCTTTCAATTTTTGAAATTTGTAGTTTTAAGGAAAAAAATGGTTTGTTGAACTTCTTTCATCACTTAAGTAATGAATTAGAACTCTAAAATTGTGTACAAGAACCAAATAATAAATGCAACTACTATGACAAGTTTTGTAGAACTTGGGTTTGTAAAGTATCAATATATAATGAATTAATCAACTTAATAGATATGTATACAATTTCTTGACTAAGTCTAACCCAAACTTAGTTCATTTTTCCTCGGCATGCACTCCTATTTCTTTGCATTGTTCCTTGAGGAATTAGCCCATATTACGTAGGAAATTCCTCTAATTGAATTGTGCAATTACTTAGGCCTATCATTTGACTACATGGAACATCTATACACTCAACACTAGTCTACAACTGATGTTACATTGCCTTGGAATCTACACCTTAGCTTGGTAACTCGAATATTGTGAATGCACTAGGCTATTTTGGGTTGACTAATCAATTAACTGGATGATCACTGAGTTTGACTGAAGTCCCACTGTTTAATTGACCTTCCACTGCTTCCTCCAAAAGTTGGTACTAGTTTAATTGAAAAGAACCTGAGATAACTGATCGTGTGATCCAGATTTAAATAGAAACACAACAAATTACAGATATAACCATACATACAAGGATGCAGTAGAAATAACACTTCATTTCATTAATATCAAATACTGAAATATGCCTAGAAATAGAATGGAAATAAGACTAGCTAAGGTGATGGTAGCTTATCTCTGAGAAGAGATGTGGCGGCTACATGCCTCTAAACTGTGTTACAATGAGGCTCAAAGGCCTTTTTATTGTTGAACAATAAGAACAAACCCTAAACAATCAAAACCCTAACCCGAGGAGATGTAACACCAAGATTTTATGGGCCCCGTTGGGGTGAGTTGGACAACCAACTTCCCAGGGTCGCGACTTGCTCATATTATCTCCGGTTGACCTACCTGATAATCCATTAGAAATATCTCTCTGAGGACTACTACAGAAAAGATGATTGTAAGTAAAATAGAAAAATGGTGGTAGATTTCCAAAAAAAACGTCGTTTAGGGCATCAAAATGGCTCTAGAAGTTTAGGACCTGAAAAATTGCTAAAAATTGTAAATAGTGCTACAATTAAGGAAACTGAAAAACTGAAAGAAACAATGGTGGGGGTCCAAGTGGAAATGGAAGTTGGCCACCAATATCCACCTGAATCATCGTGATTGCCACAAATTAGAAATCATTTGTAAATTATTAAAATTAATAATTCAGTGGTGTTCAAAGGTTAGTAATACTCCCATCAATTGGAGTGATACAATGAACAAAGTATTGATTGGACCAAATATGTTGGCAGAGATGGAATAGGAAATGAAAGTTATTAAGAAGAATCTAAAGGTAGCACAAGATAGGCATAATATTTATGTAGATCAACACAGGGAATTTAAGGAGTTTTAGGTTGGGGAACAAGTGTACTTGTCCATCAAGCCCGAAGAGCTCCTCAAGGAATGGATCATGAATCATTCCTTGAGGAGCTCTTCTGGGCTTGATGGACATGTACACTTATTCCCCAACCTAAAACTCCTTAAATTCATTGTGTTGATCTACATAAATATTATACCTATCTTATGTTACCTTTAAATTCTTCTTAATAACTTTTATTTCCTAATCTATCTCTGCCAACATATCTGGTCCAATCAATACCTTATTCATTGTATCACTCCAATTAATAAAAATACTAGTAACCATATCCTAAATGTAATAACTTGGAAAAATAAACTAAAATTTAAACATGAGAGATGACAAGAGAATTTTGTACCTAACAATGTGTTCATAGATGACTTCACATGAAAACCTTCAAAGTTATACATACATTCTCCTATACTAATAATGGACCATTGTTATCAAAATATTGGATAAATATATAGAAATATAATCAAAATTCATCATTATAATATAATATATTTCTCTCTAGATTCCCACAAATAAAAACTAAACATGATATTACCAATTATCTCCGATCATCATTAATGAAAATTAACTTTATGATGTACATGCACCAAAAGGTAAAGTCACTTTAAAACAAAATACTTACTTAAAAAGGTCCTTCCTTCTTAAGGAGTACTCTTCTATGGTTCAATGAACCTCATCTTTTCTATTGAATAATTAAAATTTATTTTTCATTCGAAACATGACTGAAGAGATTTTTTTTTTTTCCAAATCAATTTAAATTTAAATTTGTCTTTTTCTCTATTGGATTAGGATGTTTTTTTGTGCTTCAGAGTGGTGAAAGCTCCGACAATGACTGTAAAGTGTTTTATTGGCGGTGGACTATTTAGTTCATGAATATATCTTATATTACATTTAGTTAAATTTTATGCATCTTCTTTTATATGTAAAATAATTTTATTTTATGGAAAAAATTTATAAACTGAAATGAAGATAGAGTTGTAATTTTTTTTATTATATAATCTTTATTATTAATCTTTAAACTCGATGTAAGAAAACTACATAAATAGTTGAATTATGTACATAGTTTATACTCAAATTAAATTTGACACTATAAAACACACTAGCTTATATTTTCTCTTATGTGAAATCAAGATATGTTCTCATTAGTTGAGTGTCAAAATTGACCATACTTTTTAATGAGCTATTCACTTTCTTTTGTATATTATATACAACTTGAGTGGGCTTAATGATTAAGATCAATTGTTTCCTCCTAAGAGATGACAGGTTCAAAACCAGAGGGGGGTAGAGTATGTATACCTTCGTAGAGTTAGCAGTCAAATTGTTGCGCGGAGCTGGGTCCCTTGTCACATAAACAAGGGGGTCTCATACAAAAATGTGGTGTCTGACTTGGTCATGACCTTAAAATTGGATAATAATAATAATAATAACATATGGTTTTGTTATAGCATTTTATTTTTCAATATCATGGAGAAATAATTTCAATCTAGCATATAATTGAAAAATATTCACAAAATATGGATGATAAAATTCATTAAATACAAAGTAAAATAATAGTCTAAAATATAAATTAATATTATCATATGGTTAAAGACACGATCTTTCATATAAAAAAGTAGTATTAATATTTGGAAATATTTTCCCTCGTTACATAAAATAAAATGAACATGAAAATTGTTACACACTTAAAGCATCTCTACCCATTGAATGAATAATCATTTGGGAAATAATTATAGCTCATATGAGAACACTTAGTTGGAAAGCTTAGGCTCGATGAAATTCAACTTATTCGTTATTTTTATGCATAAAAATATGAAAATCTGTAGATTATTCTAACTCATATTAAAAAAGTTATTAACCATATATCAATTTGTAAATGAAAGAAATGTAGAGATATGTCATTTAATTAATTTTATTGTCATTGTTATCATTTTTTAATAATAGTTATATTATATAAATTGATTTAAACTAGTGAAATAATTATCTCTCAAGAAATTCCATAAACTAAAATAATGAATGTATCTAAATATTACCCAATGAAAATATATACAAAGTACTTTCCATGCACATCTATCAACTAGAATAATAAACATCCATAATACAAAATAATATTCACGTATCCATAAACCATCTATATGAAAATATAAAAAATATGGTATATGTGAATGTGCCCTATTAAATGGCCATGAAAATATTCAAAGTGTGTGTTCTAAGTATTACTACTCCTATGTGACCGCTGGTTAAAAACGTCAACCAGATGCTAGTACTACAATATAACAAATTCAAATTCAACTTAATTATCATTATTTACAAAATAAACAATATAAATATAAATATTTTTTATATGAATCTACTAACCTGACTCAAATCCAAATGAAAGGTGTGTGGGATGGGGGTCACATAAATTTTAATTTGGTACTGTTGGTCCTGTGGCTCAATGCTTGGAACCCACATCGATGGGCATGCATTGGGATCACCTGCAAAACATGCATCCCATTCATGTAACCGCATCGTTGCAATCTGGATACCACCATACATTTGGGCTTGTGTACACAATCGAAAATATATTGTAAGTAGCCTGCAAATTAATTAGAATGAATTTACCTTAATTAAAGAAAATGTTGAAATTTAGCAATAAAAATGTTTACCTCAATTGTTGGTCCATGTGGATCTACATAGTGACTCTCCTCAATGCAAGTGTGATGATGTGGAGGTGGAGCTGTTAAATACTCCATTTCCATTTTCATTGATGGAGCTTGTTGTGGATGTTCGATCGACACCTCACAAGACCTCATAAGCTGATCCATATAACCCTATGTCTACATTTTATTAAAAACTTATTAATATAATTGCAATATGATATGAACTTATTACTATAAATAATATATAATTTTATTATAAGATTCCAAATTCTATATATGTGTGCCTTGCTTCTGTCATGCTGGTCATACATCCCGAAAGTTTCATGGATGGCATCAATACATCTACTTGTATATGTCAAATGTTTTTCATCAGGTAGAATCTCGATCACTTCATCAACAACAAATTCAAGTCGCGGGGAAGAAGGCAATGGTGGTGGTTTTCTCCTCTCTCCATGCAATGCAACATGTGCACTGAAAAATGTGGTACACATGGTCTCAACATCATGTTGGGCATGTTAGCCTCATGATGTTGGTATTGATGTTGGCCTAGGATGTTAACCCGGGGTGAATGCCTAAGGAGTCAATGGTAGAGTCAATTGTGTTGGGATTGATGTCAACAAGTTTGGAGGTCTTCTCATCATAATTAGAGGCTTGATGAGATGATTCTGAGGTGTTTCTAATGTTTTCACAGGCTCTATATGTAACCACCCCTCCCACATTTACCCAAATCCACAAGCTCAATAGGTAAACATGAGGTGCGAGTTACTATGCGAGACCCGATTTCCAAGATGCACTTATGGGAAACGAGGATCACATGTATAGAACTGAATGTAAACATGTAGTGACACATGATCACACTATTATCAACTTAATTTGACCCAAAACTATCTCTTTTCAGTTTCATTTCCTTAAATTTAGCACAACTTTCTATTTTTGGTAGTTTCTCAAGTTCTAAATGTGTGAGGTCATTTTTAGGGCCTAAACAACATTTTTAAGGAAAATGGAGAGAACATAAAAGTGTGAGATATTTTTTCACAAATTTTACACTTAGCCTCCTCATAGAGATCTTTGAAATGAGGCATTAAGATAGTCAAACAAAGATTGTATGCCAAAATTACGACCCCAAGAAGTTAGAGGTTCCAATTACTCATTTATACAAGCACTTTGTGTACATAGTACCTATAGGTTATAAATACATAGTTTTTCACTAATTCAATAATCTCACCACATAATCATTAAGAAGGTTGTATTCCCTCCCCACATAGCTGCAACAACACTTATTAATCCATACATTCATCAACCAATAAATAAATAACTAATTCATGAAAAGAGCCATAGAAGATACACATCATATCAACAACATATATCCTGAAAGTAACCAACATATAAACCATGAAAACTTAGCCATAACATCGCTAACACAATCGCTAAAAATATATGTGAATCACAATAGAATAATATCTCTTATTGACATATGAAAATACCAACCAAGTTAGGGACTTCCACATACCACCTAACCATAGATTGGGCTGAACCAAATCGCTCTTTCATCTAATCACCAGTGTGCCATATTCCAAGCATGAATGTAGGATATCGTGGAATAAACCAAGAAAAAACAAACTAGTGCCTCCTAGAGGCCAAACTACCTCAACCCCCAACTAGTGATTCCACCTCATGGTCAGACATAACTAACAACAACTATATCAGTCTCTACCCAAGCTATCCAAGGCTCCAAGAACTAGTAACTAAACCCATAGCATTCCGGGGCTCTTGAGTGTTTTTCCAACCTAAATCTAGGGTCTAGTAACTAAAGGCACCCTAGGATCCAAGACTATTAACTCTCAACCCAAGTTGTTCTAGGGATTCCAAAGTGTTTGTTTCATCCCATAGCCATAAGGAATTATGAGCAAAAACCAAAAAAATTAATAATATGGAAAATACCAACAAAACCATGGTTATCTAGGAAATGACAAGGCAAGAATAAAACCACTATCAATCTAGGAAATCCTCCATGTCAATGATAGCACATAACTAGATAATCACCTGCACACACCATCCACCCAAAAATCAGCAAGGAAAACACACATGCAACCTGTTACCTGCAAAGAAATCCATCTATAGTTGTTGACCGACCTATTCTCTTACACTTTCTTGCTTTCCTTGTCCTCCTTTATGCAATCCAAGAGAAAACTAGAGTGCTCCAAGAAAACTATAAGTGTGCAAGAGTAAGAGAGAATGGATAAAAGAGAACTCCAAGCTAAATCTGACAAAAGTTTATGAAGTGATTCTCAAAATCCTTTTTATCATTAATGCCTCTATTATATTCATTTTTCCTTAATTTTCCTTCAATTTATTCCTCGTGAAATTATGTGACCTTTCATCTCCCTTTTCTCCTATTTTATTTTATTTTCATAAATAAAATATCAATTAATGCCACTTTCCTTTACCAATTTTGATAGCCATTTATTAATCACAAGTGATCCATGTAACTATGTTTTTCCAAACATTCAACTTGGAATATCTGTCACATGACCTTGGTCTTATTTTTCCATTATTTACTTTATTACATGAACATTTAACCAGGGGTTGTTATAGACCCCTCCCCCTTGGGGGAACACTGTACTTTGTGCTCAATGACACTTATAAACCAACAAATCACATGTTGCCCACAGAGCTTTATAACACAACTCAATAGAACATTTACATCATACCATACTGCTGAAGACGTAACCAACTTATCATCAACATAATACTACATATTGGAGCTTTATAAAACAACTTGATATCATATTTACATACATATGCTTATATACACATAACTAGAAAACAACATCAAAGTATATTTCAGGATACATATGCTCAATCAGCAAATAGAGAAGGATACATATCCTGCATCTGATCAACCATCTCCCATGTAGCTTCATTAGGCCTAAAGGGTTGTCACTGCACTTTAACTTTCTCAATTACTTGATTCTAGAACATGAGCATATTTCATAGAAAAATTCACTAAGATTGTGGCTGGAATGTGCATTCTGCTACCACGTGTCAGATTACCAACATCTTTCACATATTTCTTAAGCAATGATACATGGAAAACATTGTGAAATTTTAGTGTCAGAGACAGTGCAAGTCGATAGGTCACCAATCCAATCCTCTCAAGGATCTCGAAAGGCCCACAATGTCGAGGTTCAAGCTTAGAACGTGATCCATTCCTTGAGGAGCTCTTCTTGGGATTGATGCACAAGTACATTTGTTCCCCAACCTGAAACTCCTTAAATTCCCTGTGTTGATCTACATATATATTATGTCTATCTCGTGCTACCTTCAGATTATTCTTAATAACTTTCATTTCCTATTCCATCTCTGCCAACATATCTAGTCGAATCAATACCTTGTTCATTGTATCACTTCAATTGATGGGAGTATTATTAATCTTTGTAAAATTTCTTAATTATTACATTAAGAATTCAGCAGCGGAACTATGGGTGTTACATTCCCCTCCACCGATTTTCCTTTAGCTGTTAGCAATAAGCATTTCCTATCAGGTCACTTGTCCTCACTGGTCCTCTATTCATGTCCCGTAATTTTTTCCAATGATGTAAAACATCCCAATGGTTATAGTTGCTCAGTATACGCCTACAACATCCAAAAAATATACAAGCATATTGTACCATATCCATAAGCATTATATTTCTAAGAATTTCAATCCATAATTGATATGTTCATAACACAAAAGAAGACATGCAAACTAAATCAACACTTATCTCTATGGGTAGATGGGATGTTGACTTCATGGGAAATCCACTTGTATCCCATCACCGAGTAGACAACTAATACTAATTAGAATGTGCCTAAGTGGTGCACTCAGTGTTTTTTCCAGTTTCTTGCGACCACATCCATGGCTTATCATTGTGTTCCATTACATAGAGTACTCTATTGAATCATTTGTCTTCTCTTCTCTTTTTGTTTTCTTCTCTTTTTTTCTAGTGACTAGGCTCATCAATAGGTACATTATAAGGGCCATGATTCCATCCTCCAACTTTAGAACTATCTTTTTCTAACATTTATTTAAAATTTTTGTTATATTATGTTTAGTGAGAAGGGTAAAAGATGTTTGCAATGTCATGTGGCCTAATATGGTTTAATTGTATAAAATGGAGCATTTTTTAGATGATTTCTATGTAGGGCTTCCAAGTAGACATCGGGGAGACAATCTAGGAGGTTTTCCACCTCTTTAACTCCTTCAATCAACCCAAGATCGCAGCACTCTCGCTCATAAGCTCGAGATCGTTGGCAGGCAAGCAAGACGAGGTCATTGGAAGCCAACCAAGTGAAGATGAATGAGGAACAATATCCACCATTCTCGAGTTGTGGGAGACAAACATTCCTATTTTCTAGGGAGCTACTAGTAGCTATTCTCTTGTATAAATAAACATGTGAAAGAGCTCATTAGGATTGCAATTTTGTTTTTATCTAGGTAGTTATTGAGTTCAAGGACTTGGCACTGTTATTTTTTACTATTATATGATGTATTGGATACTTATGCAATAATAATGAGAAGTTTCTTATTGGTTCATCACTGAGTTAGTTCCAAAGGGTTGAGGCTCTTGGTTTTGGGCCCAACACCAATGGATTAGGTCCCTCTTGTGTATTTGTATGTCTTTTTAGTTTAGAGTACTTATTAGTTTCTTGCAGTTCCTTAGATAAAAATCCATCAAAAATCTATGACTGCAACCTCTACCTCACCTCTCTCATGGGAGTATAAGTAGAAGGGTTTACAACCACAGTCCCAAAAATAGTATGTTTATGATTTCCTGGAAGAAGATGTATGTTTTCCATCTTTTTTTTCATATGCTTTCCATAGATTAGGAGTTGATTTGTTGGTTAGATCAGAGTTTTGGCATAAGAGTAGATAACATTTAAATTAAACTCATTTTTTCCACTATTGTTTGGTCCATTTTGTCACTAATAAATGGGTATATGCATGTGATGATTTTAGGGCTATTTGGATCTACAGGTAATGGAACCTTCACCACCTCCATCTTGGACTTCCTCACATTCCATTATGAATCCCAAATTTTTTCCTGAAATTTATGTCATAACATCATTTTCCTAGACCACTGTGAAAAATAGGCCTTCAAAAGACTGTGAGCTTGGATATGGGATCTAGACAGCATTGCTACACTTACTTCAAACTCCATCCATCCTTCCATACCTTGAAACCATAATTTCCACCTCGTAAACCTTGTCGGCAGCCTTGTTGTAGCATTACAGGACTTCCTCTAGCAATACAGGACACCTGTAGCAGTTTCCTCTAGCACACTTGTAGTAGTCTGTTTCCTCACCAATTTTGACATTTGTTGCAATTTGTAAATATGAGCTCTACAACCCTGATTCAGTGGACAATCTCTCTTAAGATGATCATTACCACATGTCCAACACTGTAACCATCCTGTAACATCACCATTATTCTCCTACCCTCCATGATCTGACCCATTAAACTTCTTGTAAGGTGCAAAATTTTCTTTCTCACCTGCATCTTGACACCTTGTTCTTTTTGGCTGCGATTTACCTTTAGGTTTATCTTTCCCTTTTAAACCTTGAAGATATTTTTTCTTATGCTTTGATTTCTCATAACAATGCTTCAATTTCACAATAACTTCATCAAGTGACTTAGGCTCATCATACTCAATCCGATCTCGAAATGCTAATGTAAATCCACTAAAAAATATCTAAACTTTGACCTTCTAATATTTAAGATATGGTACATACCTCAGTAAATCTATAAACTTGGTCATGTATTCCTCATCTGTCATTGATCCCATATTTATCTCATAGAATTCCTTAGCTTTGTTATCATAGTACCTCTCTGACAAGTACCTCTTCCTAAAAATTCTCTTGAATTCAGGCCAACTCAAGTCTTCTATCTTGATGTTTCTAACCTGCTTCACATCTTCCCTCTGGATGTTTGTTTTCCCTTTCAAGTTGAATATAGTTATTCTGGTCTTCATGTTCTCCATGTAATCATGTAGATCACAAAATTTATTCATCCCAAGTAACCATGCTTCTTCATCCTCCAGATTCTTGAAATATCCATCAAAAATAGGTGGCTTCTCTTTCTTGAATTCATCTGGAAAATTCCCCGATCACTACTCCTGTAAGTATGATAATGATGATGATCATAGTGCATGTCAGAACCAGAACTAGAATAGAACATGTGTCCATCACCTCTCTTATCTAGAGTATCCAAGATCCTACCATATTTGTTCGTGTCATCTCTATCTAACCTGTACCCACCATGAGAC
>APFE030609135.1:0-25546 GCA_000404065.3 Pinus taeda | reverse complement strand
CCAGTAACCAAAGAGAGAATTTAAAACTCTAACATGATATTATTTTTAAACATGAAAACAAGAATAGCATCTGTAGGAGAGAAAATTAATTAAAACTAGGTTTGGATTCCCTTTTTCATGTACTTAGTTAACTCGTTAGCATTTCTAAAAGAACTACAAAGTAAAAAATGGAGTGGGAGATGCTAAGATAGAAAAATATTGAATGATAGGGTTAAATGGGTGTAAGTAAAGTTAAAAATATGTTAGAATTGTTGTGTTATCCCCAACATGCAATAACTAGCCATACAAACTCAAAAGATAAAGCACTATAGAAACACTATAAATGAAGGACATATGTGTACATTTGATGACCGTCCAAGCAAGAATGGATATGAGGTGAGCAATAAAATCTAGGGAATACTCTTGGGGTAATCTTTGAATATTTTCTATAAAATTTATTCTAGGATGTTTCAGATATTGAAACTTGTAGGATATATAAGGAATACCTTAATGTACCTTTGGAAGATATTGCATACTTTCATTCCTTGTAAGTTAGGACATATGATCTAATGAATTTAGGGTTCCTGAATGCTCTTAAACTATTATTCAAATATATCATCTTGGCATTTTATCCATAATGCCTGTTCTGGGATGTTTTGGATTGTGAAACTAAGTGGATATAGATAGTAGATATTCATGTACACATGTTAGAAATTTTGGACTTTGGTTCACTATAATTTTGGAGATATGATTTAAGGAAGTTGTAATTCTTGAATGCTCGTGAAATATGCTTGAAACATTTCAACCTAGTATTTTTGCTATAACTTCCTTTTTGAGATATTTCAAAATGTAAAAACAAGAAAAAACAAAGGATATTTCTTTAGGTAATTTTCCTATATCCATCCATTGGTTCTCTATAATTTCAAAGATATGCTATTACAAATTAAGGGTTCCTTAATTCTTTTCAATTATGACTCAAATAAATCAACATGCAATTTTCACTATAAATTTATTTCTAAGATGTTTCAAACTATGAAATATAGATGAGATAGAGTGGAGATATCAGGGTAGCTATGATAGAAGCTTTAGCCTTTTGTTTTCTATAATTTAGGAAATATTCCATTTGGAACTTAGGATGAGTGAATAATCCTAAAATCATCTTCAAATGGCCAGTTTGGAATTTTTGATATAGCTTATTTTCTAGGACTTTTTAAACTCTAAATTTTTTAGATATTTGTGGAGGAATACAAAATTGCAGTAGAATCATATTTCGCAAGTTTGTTCATAGGAAAAGGCCAAAAATAACTAAATACATGGTGAAGGTAGAGGAAGCAAGCACACTTGACAAAGGTAGATGTAGCAAGTAGGCCTAGCAAAGGCATATGTTGATAATATATTTGTTCAAGGTAGTAGAAATAACAAGATCTAGTAAAGGAAGAAGAAAATAATAGACCTATTGATGGTGGAAGTAGGAATCTAAATTTGTACGTTAAGTTGGCACTTATGAATCTTTGTAGCAGAGGGAATTCCTATATCCTATAAATTATTTCCTACAACTATTATAGCAAAGGGGATCGATGTCTCCTGCAATTTGGTTCCTACAAATATTGTAGTATATGGAATTAGTGTCTCCAGTAAGTTGGTTGCTACAAATATTACAACATATGGGATTGTTGTCTCCTATATGTTTGTTCCTACAAATATTGTAGTAGGGTGGATTGGTGTCACTTGTAGGTTGGTTCTTATAAATATTGCAGTAGGTGGGGTTGTTCTCTCCTGTAGGTTGGTGCCTACAAATCTTGTAATAAGGGGGTGTGGTGTCTCCTATAAGTCGGTACATAAAAAGTTTGTAAAAGTGGGTTTTCACCTACAAAGATCTATTATGGATAAATTTCTTTTCATATAACATGTTCCATACGTCATATTTTTTATTTATGATTCACGAATAGTTAACTATGAAATTTTCTTCTATTGATTCACCCCCTGACCTCTCAGTAAAGTGTGAATCAACAATTGATATAAGAGAAGTCTATTCAAAAGCAAACCAACCACTAAAAGGAAGTTACGAAAGGGACCATGACCAGTCATGAAGCTCCTTCCATAGGTAGAGCTCCATTATTCAATGGAACAAATTATCCCTTCTAGAGGGCAAGGATGAGGACTTATCTAATGTCTCTTGGTTTTGAAAATTGGCAATATTAGTGCATGGTTATAAGGCTCCAACAACTCGTCCATCTGATCATAATGGTATGAAAGATTGTGTAAATAATGAAAATTCCATGAATTCCATCATGTATGGCATATTAGAACCATAGTTTGTCAAAGTAATACATTTTGAATCTTTAAAATACATTTGGGAAAGTATTCAAAACAATTATGATGGAGATGACAAGGTGAAGATGGAAAAGGTTAAAACTAATAGAACACAATCACAAATCTTGAATATGAATGATGAAGAAAAAATTTCATCCTATGTTAGGCCCCTATAATACTAGTGTATCCCCCTTATTGTTATTGATGTTCCCATGTCACCCCCATATTGTTATTGTTGTGCCCCATAGAAGCCCATTATTGTTATTGTTAAGCCCTTACATTATTATTGTTATGTAGGCTTTGATTATATTGTGACCACTTAGACTCCTATATATACAAAGGAGGTATTTTCATTTGTATCATCCAATAATTGTTTTTTTTATGTAATTTAAAGGAGCTTTCCCACTCAAAGAGGATAATTTTTAAGTCATTGATCTATATTTTCTTCTATTTTGTGAGTTGGTTGCATAACAGTTGGTATCGCAGCTTTGGATTTTAGGGTTTCACTGCTTCAAAAAGGTAATATTGGTATTTCCATTATAACATTTTTTATATGAAGCTTCAGAATCTGAAATTTGTTCCACATGGATTTGAAATCATGGTGAACATTGTGTAAAAATTTCAGAGCTTGGTTCACTATATTTTCAGAGATATGATTTGAGGAAGTTAGGGTTTTTGCAAGATACATAATTCAATCTCAATCATGTGACCTAGGGAAAATAATCATAAATTTATCTCCAAGCATTGGAATTGATTTTTTTACAAATTGATGGAACTTTCATAGAGTCTAGTTTCTTGTATAGTTTTTTGAAGGCCGAAGGTTGAAACAGGGACATGTGGTACTTCGTACAAGTTTTCTCTACTGAACTAGTTTATAATCAGGCCATCTTGGGAGGTAGGTCATAACTCTTCCTTGGAGAATCCAATCTAGATAAAACTTATGGGATTGGAAAGAAGCCTAAGAGAGCTACCATATGAAAAAAATTAGACCTTGAATATCCTAATTTATAGAGATGCAACATATTCAATATTGAACTCCTACAAAGCAAGAAAATGTGTGTATTCTTTTTAAAATTGGCATAAGTTTTGTTTAAAAAATCAGTTTAAAATTATTCAAGAGGCATAGTGAAGCATAACTATCATTGTTTGATTCCAAAAACAACCGAAGAAAGAAAATAGAAACACCTAGTAAGAAACCAGAAAGTTCTACTATGACGCATGAAGAAGAGGGAGAAATGCAACATGATATATCAAAATTACAAGACCATGTGCAACAAATTTTGCTTTCGCAAAGAGTAACCAAAAATTAAATGGAAGATAGTGTTATCTTAAAATTAGACCCTGGAAGGCTGCAGACCAGGAAGACTTCAAGTAACTGTTTCAAACCAATCTTTTGACTAAGGCTTAGCCTCCTTAGCCTGAGAGGGCTCTCTCAAAGGGTTATTGATTTTGACTAATAATAAGATGGCTAACTCTTGTGAAATAACATTGAAAAATATGAAGGCTGGATAAACATTACATCAGTTTCCATTGGGCCTATGGAGTCAATCATACTTCAGTAAACAATGATACTGCCTTTACATAGAAGTCAGGGCATTTAGCATTTAGATGTTCAGAACACAACTCATATAAAACCACAGTTCATAAATGCATACAGGAAATCAGAGCACAATCAGTGAATTCTGAGTGATTACACATCTATGCAACTGTAAAACACATTAAGGAAAGAATAAATCACACATTCTGAACATGGAAATCCTTCATGAATCCTGAGAAGAAAAGCAGCCAACTTATATTACTGAATTCTGTCTTTACATAAGCAAAACAGTACTCTGTTATAAAATTTCCAACCCTCATTACATTGTTGTTTCAGCTATATATAGAATCCTTATTCTAACTAATTCGAGCTTCCTCCTCCAGCATGAGGGGAATTTGATAACTCGATAACTATCTCTAATGACACCTATCAGCTATTTAACTAACTATTAAATACAATAAAGTGCTGACTGGATTTTTAAAGAGTTCTAAATTAACTATGACTCTAACTCCATTTTCCATGCAATAGTAGGTTCTCCTTGTTCTTTGACACCTGGTCCTCTTTCGATTTGGATGAGATGGATGTTTAATACTCCATATTGACCTTGAACGCTGAATCTTTAACTGCCCAGTAGTATTAGGAGATGTCCCTTGCTTCTCGGCTCCTGTTTTCCTCAAATTTCTCGAACGTATAACAGCATGTCTTCTAGCCTTTAATAACCCAAAATATGGAACACTGCCACATTCTTGATGTGATGTAGGATGCATTGATGGACATGTGTGCAGGCAAAAGTTCCTTGTATGCAAATAATTTAATACCTTTTGAACGGTGATAAAGGGGCTTTACAACAGAAATTTAAACTTGGGTTAAAATATTCCACCTTTTTAAATGTACACCTGTCTTGACCTGAATGACTATTGTAGCTCCATCTGATGTCTTGCGTAACCTTTAGGTGTCTCTCTTTCAAAATTCCCTTTCATAATACAAAACTGCCTGTCTGCATTAAAATCATCACCTACAGCAGTTTCGTAGCGTGCTACGAAACTGCTGAATTATTTGAAACAGCTTGCTTTTGACCCGAAACCTTTATCACCCAAACATTTGATTGCCAAAACTCCCTTTGATTTTTCATATGTATAGCAGGGATTTACATGTCTTCAAAACAATAAGAGTAAGCAAATTTGACAAAAATTTGGAACAAAAACTTTCCTGAAAAGAAGATTCATTTAGCAGTTAACTAGCCTAGCTGTGCCTTCAGGTCTTCAATTTTCTTCTTCGTAGCTCTATTCCCAGCTCTTAGCTTCATATTTATCCTTCTAATGTATTTGGCCTCTTTGATTGCTGGTACTGTCCATGTGTGAAATTGTGCATGGCCATCCACTACTGAATTTAACTGGTTTTCTAGGGTTTCACTTCCTTTCCACACAGCTTTGCGATAATTTGCATGCATGATTGTATACTCTCTAACAACTCTCTTCAATTTGGCAATCTCATATTTAGCATATTCCAATTGGCTCTTCAGGTCTGTTATATTGTCTTCTTTAGATGTAATGACTGTTTTGCTTGTGCTCTTCTTTTGCCAATGTTGTGTCCCTTCCCCTGTTTCCTCTGTTCTGGGCAGTGCTTCTTGTGCTTGCTGGAATCTTCTTGTCATAGGTCTTCTAGGTTTAAAAACAAACTCTTCAGCTGGCTCATCAAATTTAAGCCTTTTTGAGGCCTTGGTTTTCTTGATACCTTCTTGCGGTGATTATGCCAAATCAATATGAACTGGTTCAGACTGCTCGAATTCAATGGCCTGTAATAAATCATTCAAGCTTGCCTTAGACACTGGGCTCTCTTCAACAGCTATGGCTTTAACTTTTTCCTTAATTATTTGGCTTCTTGTCCTTACCCTTGAGGCTGCTTTAGATCTGCTTGTTTAAGGTACAGTCTTCTTATCCTGAGTTTTTTCCTTTATTGATTGCTGAGGTTGTTCTTGAATGATTAGTGGCTTCACTGGTTTTCTTAGTTGTGACTTGGTTTGATTTTTAGATCTTACTTCCTTTTGAAGCTCAGCTATGGTGAATTCTCTGGCTGGTTGTGGAGTAAGGCTAGTCTTACTTTGGAATCCAGCCATGAAAATAAATGAATTCCAGTCTCTGCCTATCTTTTGGAGGCCATCTAAAACTAGCAACTTAATCAAACCATGATGAAATAAAGAGGTTTCACAGTCCTCTTCCCTCAGCTGCACCTTATCACACATCTTACTCAAACTGCGAAACAAATAAAAAGGAATGTCTATGGAGACTTTCCCAGTGAAATGCAAAAGCAGTTTAAAATGGTAAGAATAAACCTTATTGTACCTTCCTTCACAGGTCAAATATTTCTGTATGCAGGTGAGAAGAAGGGCATAATGTTCTTTGACATAATTTCTGGGCACTACTTTTGTTAAGTCTTCATTTACATATGCCTCCTTTAAAAACTCCTTACAAGGATTCATATCAAACTTAAAATTTTTAAACCATTCTTCCCATCCTCTTGGGATTTCTGTCACAGCAGATATTACTTCTGGAGAAACCTGTTATTCTAGCATAGCTATCTTTGAATTTAAACCAGTGAAGTTTAGCGCAAATTATTTAGTTACCTGCGCATGTCCTCCTTGTAGTTTTTTGCAAAAGTTCGAGCACCCGGCATCTTTGAACGCTTTATTCACGCCTTCATCCCTCAACGCTATGTCCAGGCCTTCAGGTTCAGTCCTCTGGCATTTACTGGATCTGTGCTCTTTTCTCTCCATTTTTCCCTTCGAGATCTTCACACACAAAGTCTAACAGCTCCGGTCGAAATGGTGATTCAGCTCGTTTTTTAATTCAGCCTCGCTTGAAATCAGCCTCGCTTGAAATTCAAATTCTTTCATTTAAAACACTTCAATACATAATCAGGCAGACTTGTCACTCATGCAACACTTACGACCATCATTAAGGTCTATGCACGGTAAAATCTCTTGGGAATGATATTTCTGTGCATATCAACAGTCTATTGGTGGAGTAGTGGCAAATGAGCGTTCAAACGTGATACAAGAGGTACACAAACTGACATGAGTGGACATAATTAACGACATCACCTATGGACTTGACATTTCGGGAAAGATTCGCTGTGAAATGCACGAATCCGTGATTTCGCAGAGCTGTTAGTTTTAAATTCTAATGATGCGCTGTGAAACTGCCTAATCATGACGCGCTGCGAAATTGCTAAACCATGATTGCGCTGCAAAACTGGCAAATGAGATTACGCTGCGAAATCATTAAAAGACATGGTGACTCGGATAAAACAAGACATGACTATGGAACAATGATGGGTGGAGGAGAACCAATAGGAGTTGATTATGGTTTGAGTTAAAACTTTTAAAACTCCAAATCCTAAGTGAGAAAAATAAAATGAAATCAACTTTAACACAGACCTTTGTCATCAGACTAGGACAGACAATTATATGCATCAAGCTTTTAGTTCTAAGTGATAGCAGTTAGGATGGATGGTTTGAAGAATGGTTTAAAATCATCCATGGATGTTTTCAAGAATGACATAGAAGAAAAAAGGAAAGGAATCATGGAAGATTTGAGGAATGATTTAATAGAAGACATGGAAGGTTTGAAGGAATGTTTGACAAAGCTGCTACAACAAATAAATGAAATGGAAGCTAATATGGATGGTTTGAAGAATGGTTTAAAATTGGTCATGAAAGGTTTGAAGGATGGCATAGAAGCAAAAATGAAAGGGAGTGTGGAAGATTTGAAGAATGATTTAAAAAAATACATGGAAAGTTTGAAGGAATGTTTGACAAAGTTGCTACAACAAATGCTTCCTAATGGAGAAAAGTTGTTAGATAAAACTTATGACGAGAACAAAAGGAATGTTAATAATTATTTCATAGACTTTAACTTTAGATTGAAGACCCACCATATTCTAAAAATTGATATGATGAAGTTTGATGAAAAGGATATGGTAACATGGATACTACAAATGGAACAATATTTTGATCTCCATAATGTGAAACACACACAAAAGGTACGCATTGCATATTCATATTTAGAATCCAGTCAGTTTTTATGCTATCAATGACTTTTTTCTCATAAACCACTTATCACTTGGTAAATGGTTATGCAGGAAATGATAGCACATGATGATGATACGAAGAGAAACACCTTCTTTAGCCAATTCATAAATCTCAAACAAAAGGATTCAATGGTGGAGCACACTGAGGACTTCCAAAAATTGAATATCAAGGTAAATGATATTCCAGTGGAGCATATGATTGATGTCTTCATAAAGACATTATAGGATAACATCAAAAATGAGGTTCATATTTGGGAACCTGATTCAATGGAGAATCTATTCAAGGTGGCAAGAAAATTTGAAAGCAAAATTATGGCAACAAGTAAGTCTACCACTCATAGCTATAAAGATGGAAGTGTTGTTACTCCTAGCCGTATATAGCCTACAAGGTTGACACCACAACAATTGAAGGAAAAAATAGAAAAATGGCTTTGTTATAGTTGTGATAGAAAATACACTAAAGGTCATAAGTGTGGTAAGAAGAAATTATTTTACATAGATTTTGAAGAGGAGGAAGAAAAGGATCAAGAAACATCAAAAGAAGAGGACATACACTAGGAACAAACCCTAGAGAAAGAAGAAATTAATCCGACATTATCTTGTAATGTATTGAAAGGAATTACCACTCCTCAAACTCTCAAGATATAGGGATATATCAACAAGAAAAAGGTAATAGTGTTGATTTATTCGGGTAGTAACCATAATTTTATTCATTGTAAGATAACTAGGTATTGAATTTCTTCCTATATCCAGCATTATAGTGCCATGTGATGGTTGCAAATGGAGGAACTATAAATTTCTCTGGAAAGTGCCATAATATCAAGCTATCCATGGGGGAATATTTATTGAATAGTCCAATGATTTACATTCTAATGAGTGGTGCTAATGTTGTACTAGGAGTCCAATGGTTACAATATTTGGGGACGATAGCTTTTAATTTTCAAGAACTTCTCTTGAAATTATTTTGGGAAGGAAAGGAATTTGAATTAAGGGGTATCGCAGGGAAACCAGGAAAGATATTCAACTCTAATGGCATGGAAAAGCTTCTAAGGAAAGAAAAATGAGGTGTAACTGCACAATTATGCTTAGTAGAGGTTCAAACATTGAAACCATCTATTTCTATAGATCTCCAAAAATACTTGGACAATCATTCCAATGTGTTTGAGACTCCCAAAGGCCTCCCACCTATTTGTGATCATGATCATGTTATTCATTTGATTCTAGGAAGTTTTCCTCCCAACATCAAGCCTTACAGATATCCCTATTCCCAAAAGAGTGAAATTGAACGTATGGTTGCAGAAATTCTAGAGGTCGGTATAATTCCACATAGTCCAAGTTCTTTCCCTTCTCCAATAGTATTGGTTCACAAGAAAGATGGATGATGGTGCATGTGTCCAGATTATAGGGAGCTCAAAAATCTCACTATTGAAGGTAAATTTCCCATTCATTCCATTGATGAATTGTTGGATGAACTACAAGGAGCAATTTACTTCATAAAGTAGGATATTCCTTCAACATATCATAAAATTAGAATGAAGAATGAATACATTCCAAGAAAAAAATTTAGAACTTATGAGGGTCATTATGAATTTTTGGTGATGCCCTTTGGCCTTACTAATGCACTTTCCACATTTCAAGGTTTGATGAGTCTCATTTTCAAACCCTTCCTTTGAAAATTTGTGTTAGTATTTTTTGATGATATACTAATCTACAACAAGTCTTGGAAGGATCATTTGAGAGGGTGCTCAAACTATTGGAGGAGAAACAATTATATGCAAAAACCTCCAAATGTTTCTTTGGAGTACAAGAGGTTTAATATTTCGGTCATATTGTATCTGATGAGGGTGTTAAGGTAGACTCTAACAAAATTAAAGCCATTAAGGAATGGAAAATCCCCACAACCATAAAGCATCTTCGAGGATTTATCAGGTTAACAGGGTATTATCGCAAATTTGTGAAGAATTATTGGAGAATAGTGGAACCTCTAACATCATTATTGAAAAAATATGCATTTTCTTGGACTCCAAAAGAAAACAAGGCCTTTGAAAACATTAAAGAGGAAATGTGCCAGGCACCAGTCTTAGCTACACTCAAATTCGGAAAAACCTTTATTGTGGAATGTGATGGCTCAAAAAATGGAATTGGTATTGTTTTAATGAAAGAAAGAAGACCCATTTCATTTGAAAGTCATCAAATCAAAGGAAAGTATTTACACACACCTATTTATGAGAGGGAAATGTTGGAAATACTACATGCACTAAAGCAAAGGATACCTGACCTTATGGGACGACACTTCAAGGTAAAAATTGATCATGGTAGTCTTAAATACCTTTTGGAACAAATATTATCTTTAGAAGAGCAACAAAAATGGGTCACAAAGATGTTAGGTTATGACTTTGAAATCATCTACAAAAAAAAGGAAGAAAAATGTTGTTGCGGATGCACTCTCAAGAAAGGATGAGGATGTGGAAGCATTTCTTTGTGCCATTTCTATTATCCAACCTGATTAGATAAAAAAAGCAAGGGATGAATGGAATATTGATTAAGAGATCTGGAGTTGCAACAAGAACCCAATACATTTGATATATTTAGTTGGAAAAAGTATTCATTATGGTACAAATATTGCTTATATCTTTATAAAAATTCCTAACTCAAACAAAAATTTCTTTTGGAATCACACACCTCTCCCTTACGAGGGAACTCAGGATTTTTAAAAACTGACCAAGAGGCCAAGAAAGAATTTTGTTAGAATGGCCTTAAATCTGATATTCAAAAGTTTGTGGTAGAAAGTTTGGTTTGCCAAGAAAACAAAGTTGAGACAACTAAGATTATGGGTATATTACAACATTTATCCATTCCAGCTCAACATCGGGAGGATGTCTCAATGGATTTTATCATAGGTTTACGCAAGTTTGAAGGAAAGAGTGTCATCATGGTGGTAGTTTATAGACATACCAAGTATGCACACTTTTGTGCATTATATCATGCTTTTAAATCCAGTAAAGTTGCTAGTGCATTTATTGAAAAAATTCAAAAGCTTCATGGAAACCCAAAATTGTAAGTCACAGAGATCCCATTTTCACTCGAAATTTTTGGACAGAATATTTTCTTGCCTTGGTACTCAATTAGCTCATAGGTCATCTTATCATCCTCATTCTAATGGGAAAACTAAGATAGTGAAAAAATATTTGGAAGGATGTCTTCTTTCCTTTGTATCTAATAACCAAACACAATGGGTCAAGTTGTTACCTGTAGTTGAATGGTGCTATCACACTTCCTTCCATAGTACAACAAAACTGAACCGATTTATGGTAATTTATGGATATCATCTAATATCCATCACATCATATTTAAGAGAAAATTCTAAGGTTCAAGCAGTGGAAGATCACATCGATCATCAATAACAATTTCTCCAACTCTTAAAGGATAACCTCACTTTGGCGCGGAATCAAATCAAACAACAAGAAAACCAACATGACAATGAAAGAATTTTTGAGGTAGACAACTGGGTATTTTTACAGTTACAACCATACGAATAAACGTAACTAAAAAAAGCTAAGAAGTATATTAAATTGTCACCAAGTACTACTGTCCTTTCAAGCTGTTGCAAAGTATTGCTACTATGACATAAAAATTGGAGCTACATACATCTTCCGGTGTACACCCAATTTTCCATGTTTTATGCTTAAAGAAGGTTATTGGTGACAAGCTTCAAGTTCAAACTGTGTTTCTAGAACTTGAAGACGAAGGAAAAATCATATTTGAGTGTAAAGCAATCATGAAAACAAGAACCCGAAAACTATGGAATTGATTAATTTCAAATTATCTTATTAAGTGGAAGAACTTAGCCACTGAAGATTCCACATGGGAGGATGATAATTTTATACAAAAGCATCCATAACTATTCAAGCATTGAGGAAAACACGTTTTTGAAGGAGAGGGAAATGTTAGGTCCCTATAATACTAGCGTAGCTCCCTTATTATTATTTTTACGCCCATGTAGCCCACATATTGTTATTTTTGTGCCCCATAGAAGCCCACTATTCTGATTGTTGTGGCCTTGAATTATTATTTTTATGTAGGCTATGATTATATTGTGACCCCTTAGACTCCTATATATATAAAGGAGGTATTGTGATTTGTATCATCCAAGAATTTTTCATTTATGTAATGTAAAGGAGGCTTCCCCCTCGAAGAGGATAAATTTTAACTCATTGATCTATATTTTCTTCTATTTTGTGAGATGGTTGCATAACATCCTACTTCTTTCATGTGGATGAATTTGTCAATCCTATTAGAGGACTTTGAGAATAAATTAAGGAATCAATTATTTTATGGGAGGTGATGAGATTTATCTCTTTAATAATTGATCGAAGGGTATCATTTATTGAATAATTGAGGGATCTAAAAAATAGGAAGATGGATGATCTACATGGAATTCTCCTTAGATGTGAATTGAAGATCGAAAAAAGAAACTCAACTATGAAGGAAGCAACTTTCAGATTTTAAAAAAAGATAGAACTTAAATTCAATTATTATCGCATTGATTAATTGCATGGATCTTGCAAATGAAAAGGTGAAATATCATTCAAATGTTTTAATTGTGATATAATATAACATTTTTATACTAAATTTTCATATGAAAAATGTGAGAATAGTGACGATGAAGTAGAGAATGGAAATAAAAGCAAGTCTTAGAGAGACAAAAGAGGAAATTAATCCAAGAGGAAAGGCTTGTATTCCAAAGAAGATAGCATATTTTCAAAAGATATTGATGCACATGCATTGAATATTGAAAAATAAGAAATCATTTTTCATAACCATTGATGAACATATTACTAATCAAGAGATGAAGACTATCAAGAAGAGAAATCATATTTAGAGGATGATGATGTTGGTGGGGAAGAAAATATTGAATAAAAACTTGTTAGATCCATGGAATAAATAAATAAGCATAAAGGCGAGATAAAAAACCAGAAGGAGATATTGTGTAAAAATGAGAAGGAGAAGGATCATGATATTAATAAAAGAGAGTTTCCATCCTAAGGACACAATTATAAGATGAAAACATTATAAATAAGCACTGACAACCCAAATGAAAGGAAATGAAGAAGATTATGGAAAGTTGTAAGTATAAGTTGTTTGCTTGAGAAATGAACTAGACAAATAAAATTCTCAATTGAATAACAGTTGGAAATTTAGAAATAGTGTACAAATATTAGATGATTTTCTCATTTATCAGAGGTTACCTTCATCAAAATAGGTCTTTCCTAGAAGGAAAATCATAATACCTCCAAGAGAGAATCACACATGAAGCCATTACGAAAGAAAAATGAAGAAATCCAAAAAGCTATGCTAATGTCTCAAGAGCTCCTTCAGTAATGAAAGAAGAACCAAGAAAGGAAATGAAGACCATCAAAGACCTATTTTTCTCACAATATTAATAATATTGAATGTAGAATAACTTCTCCACCAGGAAGGTCTTTAATATCTTGGTATCAAAATCTCTTCTTTGGATATTTCTTTGCTTCTAATAATTTTCGGCATACAAAAATAAGTTGTATGGCTTATGTAAGAAGTAAATATGCTAGAGATATAAAGAAAAGGATATTATAATACCTTAGAGAATAGTTTTGTGAGAAAAAAATCTCAAAATGTTAATGAAGGTGGTGTTGGAAGATATGACTCATTTTCTCCCTTATTGGATCATATTGAATGTTATAATGTGTAATAAACATGGGCACAAAGCATTGCACTGTACAAGAATACTAATTTTTTTTCTTAGGCAATGCAAGGAAGAAGATATTACCAAGAATAGATAACAAGGCACAAAGGTATGAAAATGGATAAAAGAAAAGTAGGACCAATGTTTACTTTTTCTATATCTTCAAATAAAGCAATTGGCTTACTGATAGTCGATGTTTGAAACACATGATAGGAGATCAAAGAAAATTTATTTCTCTAAAAGAAGAAAAAGGAGGTAACCTTAGAGATAATGCATAAGTTAGGATAGCTGGAAAGGGAACAACTAGTCTTGATCGCATAAAGACTAAAGATTAGAATGTCCTATATTTTAAAGGTATAAAAAAATATTCCAAGTATAATTAAAATTTGTGATCAAGGATATTACCTCATATTTAACTATAAAGGATCTAAAATAATAAAAAATAGTGTAGAAGGACTGTTTGAAAAAGAAACCATGACCTCAAGTAATGTATATGAACTAAATGAAGGTAAAGGAGAGAATTACTATGATACCCCTCTCAAATCATAAGTAAAGGATAATGGCAGCTCATGGGAAGTCTCCTTTCATTATTGATTTCAATGAGGGGGATGTTTTAGGAAAATGGTATGTTGTAGATATGATGAGAATCCTTTTTCCATTAATGTTAGAAAGGAGAAATTATAGACTACGGGGGAAACTAAGTAAAGGTGCTCAAATGTTTGTTGTTTCCATCAATGAAAAAGGGGGAGATTGTTGAATGTTTTGTTTTCAATATGTCAAATATAAGGGGATATTGAGAATGTCAAAGTTAATCAGATATAAATATGGATGCCCAACCAAAGGTTAGGGAGTATTGTAGTATTGTTGTAGAATTGTCTAAGGGTCACCATAAATGAGAAAGGGGGATATTGTCGGAAATATTGTTTTCATTGATTTCAAATATAAGGAGAGACTATAGGTGTTGAAGATATATATTGTAAGATGAATATTGTTGGAAATATTGTCGGATACTTAGTTTCTTCTTGATACACAATTTGAATACCCTATATTTAAAGGAACTTATACTCTTAAGTACCTAGCTTGAAATGAGAGCTTAATATATATGGTTAAATATCTTGTTATGATACCATTACAATAATATATGAACTACCTATAACTCCATATAAATTAGGAGATATGAAATATTATTTTAGGTTAGTCTAATTATAAAGTACAAGTCATCGCAACCAATTTTACAAGTTAGTCCCATATGTGAACATAGAAACACAACAACAAAAGGGTAGGCTAGTGAATTGAAATACCATCCAAGGAACAAGAGATTGAAGGTGCATAACAAAAATTGGGGAATTCTCTTGGGGTTTTAAAAGTGGAGAAAAATTTTTCTTCATGTTGTGAACAAGCCATCTTTGCATTTTTCTATAAAAAATTTCAGTGTTTTTATAGAGCATGAAACTTGGATTAGATATAGGGAATATATTCATCTGTATTTGGAAGAAATTTCATAGTTTAGTTCACTATAATTTTTTATATATTATTTGAGGAAGTTAGGATTCGTAAATGCTACTAGGATATGTTTCAAAATTATGAACTAGGGCATTTATATAGAATTTTCATTATCAGATGTTTTATACCATGAAAACTGGTTGAGATATAGGGTAGATCTTGATATACATGTGGTCGACATCTCATATTTTGGTTAGATTCAATTTTTACATATGATATGAGGAAGATAGGGTCCACGAATAATCCTAAAATAGGATTTAAACAAGTTAACTTGGTATTTTCACTATATGTTTCTATTTGTGATGTCTCACACTATGAAATCTAGACATGATAAAGGAGAGATCACTAGGTACCTGTTATAGAAATTTAATAAATTGTTTCACTATTATCTTGGACATATTCTTTGAGGAATTTATGGTCCATAAATTCCCATGAAATATGCTACAAAGAAGTTAGCTAGGCATATTTTCTATATACATCTTTTCTAATATGTTTCACAATATGAAATATGGAGATAGGAAATGCATATCAATTCACCATTGTAAGATATGAATACTTTGATTTCCTATAATTTCATAGATATTCCATATAGAATTCAAAGTTACTGAATAGGTCTAAAATCACCTTCAAACAAGTCATTTTGGAAGCTTTTCTATAACTTTTTTTTCCGGGGATTTTTGATATCATGAAGATTTAATAGATATGAAGAGACATATAGAAGTACCTTAGTAAAGAAAAAAGAATTACTTTTGAAAAATTAGATATGTGGCATGATGTACAATTTTTTTCATTGGAAGAGGTCAAAAGCAATAAGTCTTAGGTAAGCAGACCTAGTGAAGGAAAAATAAGTAGGTAGACTTGGAGAAACAAAAGTAGCTAATAGACCTATTGAGGTAGAAGAAACAAGTAGGCCTAGCAAAGGAAAAAATATCTAACGTAACTAATAAAGGTATATATAAAAATAAGACTCAATAAATTATGTTGGTACACACAAATTATAGTTACGGTAGAGGGGTTAGTGTCTCCTATAAGTTGGTGCCTATAAATATTGTAGAAAAGGTGAGTAGTGTCTCTTGTAAGTTGGTTACTACACATCATGTGCAAAAATAGGATTGGTGTCTCTTGTAGGTTGGCTCCTACAAATATTATATTAAATGGGATTGGTGTATCCTATGGGTTGGTTCCTATAAATATTGCAGCAAAGGGGTTCAGTGTCTCTTGTAGGTTGATTCCTACTAATATTATAGAAAGGGGAATGGTCTATGGTTTAGGGGGGTTTGGTTCCTACAAATATTGTAGCAGAGGGGATTGGTTTCTCTTGTAGGTCGGTTCCTACAAATCTCGTTCCTGGGAGGTTGGTTACTCCTATAGGTTGTTGCTTGCAAATCTTGTAGCGAGGGGGGATTGGTGTCTCCTTTATGTTGGTGCCTAAAAATCTTGAAACAAGGGGGATTGGTATCTCCTATATGTTGGTTCCTACAAATATTGTAGTAGGGGGGATTAGTATTTCCCATAGGTTGGTGCTATATTAATATTTTAGTATGGGTGATTGGTGTCTTGTGTATGTTAGCTCTTACAAATTTTGGAGCATGGGAGATTGATGCGTCCTATATCTTAGCACTTGCAATTATTGTAGCAGGGGAGATTGGTATCTCCTTTATGTTGGTGCCTACAATTTTTTTAATAGTAGGTTAATTCCTACAAAGTTTGTATAAGTGGGATACTACCTACAATTTTTTTTTACAATAGGTTAATGCTGACAATGTTCATATCGATAGGTTATTTTCTACAGATATTTTTCATAAAAACGTTTTCATGTACATCTTGTGTTCCATATGTGACATTGTTTGGTTGTTATTCATACATATTTAAATATGTAAGAAATTATCTTATATTTATTAAACCCCACCACCGATTCTCATTATAAATGTGGATCCAACACCTAAATTAGAAAGATAGAATTATGTTGGACAATGAGTCGTATTTCCTTTTCAATTCTAGCTACTCATGAAATAAATTATGCAAGATACACTATGAAAAAAGTGAGCAAGAGGGGAAAAATATAGTGGGAAGAAAAGACCCCCCCCAAAACACAATGCATACTCTCATCTA
Source organism: Pinus taeda (assembly GCA_000404065.3). Taxonomy (NCBI): domain Eukaryota; kingdom Viridiplantae; phylum Streptophyta; class Pinopsida; order Pinales; family Pinaceae; genus Pinus; species Pinus taeda. The sequence goes on along the minus strand of APFE030609135.1, from coordinate 8,288 downwards.
TGTGTTCTCTATGAAAATGGATCATGTTTCCAATCAACCATATCATGAATCTATCCTATGCTATCATATTAGATTTCTTTTTTTATTGTAACTAGTCTTGACAATAATAGTAGTGAGGGATAATTGAGTAGAAAAAAACTAAATGTTGGTACTCTACATCTTCATAGATTCACCCACTATCTTACTAGACTCTTGTAAAGTGTGACGTTCCTTCCATAGCTTGTGATTTTGGTGTGCAATGGATTTCTAATGGACTTATATATCAAATAATAAAACATAATTAGAAATGTCATATAGAGTGTATTGAAAATATCCTTCAAGATATTCCTTAGAAAGAGGTATTGGAGAAGTTGATGTAGTAGGACTAGTGCAAGTTCCTAAGGAAATTTTTTTATGTAGCCTCATAATTAAAGGAACCTGAGTATAAAATACATTCGTAAAATTATGAAGCAAAAGCAGTGAAAGATGACCCATACCTTGACTTTAGGTTGCTTATCTTAAATATTATTTTTGAGGTTTTTCGGGATCAGTTCTTCTAAATTATGCTACTAAAGTACTTTGGCTACAAGACTGATTATCCTGACCATAAAGGAACTCCCTTGTAACACCCCTAAATACCCTCATATTGTATCATGCATAACATTGTGTATTGAGGTTAGAGTGCTATTGATTTTAAGGCATGTGAGACTAAGAATATGTCGTAAATAATTTCATAAGGAATAAATATATATTTCAACTATAGACTAAGCCAAATATGAGAAATGGTGGGTAAAAAATCCACAAGAGTAAATGAAGATGAGGAAATTCTTGTAACAAGAATCAATTTTCAATATTTTTGGTTTCTTTATTTATCTAAATAAATAATTATTTTTTATCTAAAAGGGCATATGTTTCACCCCACTTCCTAATTTTAATTTCCATGCAACTTTGGGAGTGCATGACTGAAGTATGATTAGGTCGATACTAGAAAATCCATGTTTGGACCCCACAAGTTTCTACTGTTTAATGGTGGGGGGTGTCTGAAATTGTGCCCAAGTGGTTTACCATCAAGACACTCATCATTCAAAGAGTTACATAGTGGTCCCCTTCCTCTGGGGTTTCTGTATCAACTATGTCAACCCCTTGAGAACATTTAGATGACATTACTAGTGGGACACTTATTGGATAACAAGACATCACATCAACCAATTCGATAGGCCAGGTGCTTGATAGGAAATATAATAAGCATATAGGTGGAATCTAGGTGGTGCAAAGGTACTAGTGCACGTGTCGAAAATGTGGGAATGATGTCAGCATAATAAAGAAACATGATTTTGTTATAAATATTTATGTCCAATCAAACTACACCACATGCCTCAATATATTTGTTAAACATTAAAAGGAAAAGGGGTTTATTTTTCCTCATTATCCTTGATGTATTGAGCACCTTTCCTGTAGAATAAATTGTTGGTAATTTATAGAGCTTATATAGGGAACTACAACTAGTTATCAGGTGAGCTTTCAAGCCTTATTTTATATCTCTTTCAATCAAAATGAAGGTTCAAGTGACAAATCCCAAAACTTCAGATTCTTCCTACCCTATTAATTTAATATCTATCACTCATAGACAAGATGCCTATTCACATGGAACTTAAAATGACCTTGGTCATTTTGTAAGGGTGTAGATATTGTGTTCATTTTCCTAGTCATTGTAGACTCATGTAGATAGTGTAATTGTTGTCCTAGTACTTTGCACTCATATGGTCATTATAAATACTTTCCTGGTTATTTTATAATAGTTAAATATTGTCTACATTTTGAAATTGATAAATATAACTATATTCTTTCCTTGCATCTTGCAAAAGTGTAAATATTGTAAGCAATCTAGGGTGTAAACCTTTACTAACTGGTCATGTTCAATTGTGTTGTTATTGTAAAATATATGTGTAAACATTATGTAAATGTGAAATTAAAGTTTTGGAGGTAATATACATATATGTGTAAGTTGTTGAAAACATTATGCAAACATTGTATTATATCTATATATATCTATATCTATCTATCTATCTATCTTATCTATATATATATATATATATATATATATAATATTATATATATATATAGAGGAGAGAGAGAGAGAGAGAGAAGAGAGAGAGAGACACACACACACACACACAAGAGAATTTGCATATGTTCTAAAACAAGTCATAGAAGCTAATAGATGGAAACAATGTAGGGAAAAAGGTCAAATGGCATGTGGTTTGTTGGCCTATAATAATGATCAAGGATGATAGGGCCAGTCACCAAAATAGATCTAGATACCGACAGATAGGTGGTACACTTTTTGTTGGCCTAGAGGAGTTAGGATCTAAATAACCACAGGTAGATTTTAGGCAGTATAAAATGAACGTGAATCGAGCTGGGAATGACATGAACAGAAAAGTAAGAAAAATAGAGAAGGAAATATAGTGTGAGGTAGAAGACAAAGGAGAGGGATAAGGTGTTTGGAAAGTAGAAGTAGGAGCATGTTTTTAGGAGTAGGATAAAGGCACAAGTTATTGGATTGTGTTCCTTATACCATTAGGAAGGTAGGGCATACCTATGTAACATTAGGGATACCTATACTAGGATAATGAAGTTCATTAAGGTTAGCCACTATGTCTTCCATTATGAATTTAATATTTATCAAGAATTTCAACATCTCATTGCTTTTGAACCCACTAAGGATCTATATTCTAGTGTGCATAATCGAGATTTATGACAATCGATGGTTTTACTTTATTATTATAAATCCAAATAGTAAACTTTTGGGTTCCCACAATAGGGCTTCATGATCCACCCACACTCTTTCAGTTCATTACTATTGTATTTTGTTTCATATATTTTAGAGGGAAAGATCATTATAGCCCATCCCTATTTGGTGTAGTTTACCATCTAGCCTATAAACCTTGGTGAAAGTGTGCTTAGTTTAGTGTGAAAACAACTCGATCATATTTCCCTGCTTACATACCAATTTGTGCTAATTGTCAGATCCCTTGTATTTATTAAATAGATCTATTTTATGAGTAAATTAGGGGTTTTTTAGACCTATAGGGTTCTTGAAATAACTAAAGGTGGAGGGTATTACCTATGGAGTCCCTCATTGGCTAGTGGAGTTACTGCAATGGAAAACGTAGGGTGGAGGAAAACCTCTAAAGTCCCCGAATTGAGTGACGATTGAAGCTCTCACCTCTAGATTCCCTCATTGGATGATGGGGGGATGTGGCTTACCTTTAAAGTCTATGGACTAGCATATAATTGAGTACTTTTATGCCTCTGGAATCCCTAGTGCATCTGGGAGTATGGTCGCTAGGACAATCATCACAAACTCAGGGGTGACAACTAGATGACAAGTTTGATGGTAGTTTGTTTTTACTTGGGAGGAGAATTATTGATCTTGTCTCAATACCCATTCTCTTGAACGTTTTTCCTTACCTATGATAATAACACAATGATTTTTTCATGTATGTTCAATTCATTATTAATTTTAATACACATTGGGTCACATGACTAGACTAGTCTATAATGTGTTTAGTATTAGCTATCGCACACGTTTGGATGTTTCTTAATGATATTTCTGTTTATAATTACTAATTTCTAGTATTGTGTATGATTTATAGTCTACAGGATAAAATAATGTGTATTTATGAATCGTATGTAACTTCTGGTACCCATGATAGAATAATGTGTATTCCAATGTCCCTTCACTTAACATCTCAAGATGGGTATAAGAAAATAGCCATTATATTCTTTTGTAACTTATCATTTATGTTCACACAACATATAAGATTCCTTTTGCATACTATTCTTGAGAATCACACATATGGTACGACAGTGGTAGTTGGAATTATAAAATTCATATCATACTTTTATACCCTTGATGCAATACGATGAAGTTCATAAGTTTCCTCAATCCTGTGAGACACCTGAGAAAGCTAGACAACTTGAATTCTAGATACCATTGTTCTTGACAATTTGGACATTTTGATCAGAAATTTGAAAGACATGATCTAAGCACACACAAGTGGTGGTAACCTTTACAATAATTTTTACTTTTTTATAATTTCTACATCACTACTTGTGGATAAATTTTTCATTGCATTCATTTATGAAGCTTGTAGGAATTACTATTAATTCCTCCTTGTTTTTCCATGTCTAAATTTTTGGTACAAAATACGATCACTTAAGGAGCCTTTTTATATTATTTGTATAGCGTATTTAGTGTAATATGTATGTAAATAGAGCTTCAGAGTGTCTAATTTTATTCACTAATGTTTCTTTTTAGTTGTGCATATGAATTAAAATCTATGGAGATGCCAAATCTTCATGACATTGAAGGACACTGACTTTACATTTTAGATTCATTGTTATCATTCGAATTCTCCCATGTCATTTGGTGGGATATATAGTATTCTAAGATATATGAGTCAAAGTCTACTTTTTAATTAGAATATAGAATATCACCTTGTGGTGGTTAGTCAATTGTCACTCTAGCATTGGTGTTTGGCATTCTGTAGTTGAAATGATAATGGTTTCCATTGATATCATACAAGTTTGTGATCCCTAAAGAGTAGTTAGTTGTTTCCCATATGTATTGTTGAGAATTGTATTTTTCTTTTGTTCCAATCAATGTGCTACCCTATCATCCATATTTTTTTATCTTGTTGGATTTCATTTGAAGAATCATTGCAAAAGTTTACTTATGAGGAACTTTTAAATTTGGGCATGATGCAAATAAAATAATTGCAATGATAAGGAAGGTTGTGTTGCAGGTGAGAACAGCCTAGGGAATTGGGTTGAAAACCCGAACAGAGTGGAGGCTTACAGCAATAAGAAATGTGCAAAAAAATAATTTAAATGCTTTAACTACTAAACTAGAAAGAAGTGTCCTTACCTGGTGGTCCTATGTTTGGGTAGATCCCGCAGGGTTCAAGCCCTCTGCTTCTTCTGATTCCTTTGAAACTTGTAAATTATCGAATCAAAGCATATATAACATCAGTAGCGGAAAGCATGTCCATGATATATATGTTAGATCATATAAGAAAATGAACAATTACACATTAATACAAGATTTATAAATAAATCGTAACATGGATCAATGCATAAACCTGATAAATATCAGGAATAGAGAAACATTTATTTATTGATGTAAGCTAAATAAAAGGTTTAAAACTACAACATGCATCTTCCTCCAGCTCCAAGCGGAATCGTCCTCTAGATCTGTCCTGTCCCAGCCTCAGCAATTTTTCTCCACCAATATACCTAAAGATATCATAAGAGTGATGAAGGATATCTCAAAAGAGGAAGCAAGAGTTTCCTAAAGCTTGGGGAGTGTAGGGGGCAAAGGGATTTCTTCATACTCGATTAGGGATCAATCAACTATAATATAAATATCTCATCTCTTCTCCTCTCTTAGGGATTCCCATGGAGGTTTATTTATGCTTCTCCAAATTAGTTTTTTCAGTTGGGAAACAATTGGGCCACAGGCTGAAGTAGGTGAGTAATAGGTAAAACCCATAAACTCCACTCGAATTTAAGGAGATTTATTATTTTTAAGTGTTTTAACACATATACGTGGGTTGGGTATATACTGACCCGCGTGTACATGCATTTAACACATGACAAAGTAGCATATGGTAAATAAAACACTCTTTTTTAGATATTGGACCAAGTTTAGAAAGGAAGGGTTGTCCTAGGCCATAACCAGAGCATCATATCTACCAAGAGTGGTAAATGGTGTTATAACATATGCCCCCTAATATATGAGGTTAGAAGGGGTACATGATGGCCAAAATGTATTAAGTGTATAAAAGGATTCATGCTAAGACCAAGGAGGAGTTCACTAGATTTCAGCCTGCCAAGCTAGTAAAAGAGATCAGAATGAAACTATTATCTGAAGCAGACATACCCATGCTCAGAGATAGTAAATCATGTCCGCATGTCAATTACAAAAGTGGATCCTGTATGAATATAAGTATAAAGGAACTAAAAAGACATAATGGATCATCTGATCATATCCAAATAAGTACATGCCTGAATATAACATATAAATAACTAATCAATGATGCTAAAGTAGGAAGCTGATCACTGAAGTCATAAAGTTGATAGTCAAATGGCGGAATAAGTGGCACTACACTGCAGCTCAGGTGCCAACATATAGAATGTCGATGTAAGGAATTGCAACATATAAGGTGGATGGTTTCAACTAGCATAAATAGGAGCAACTGACAAGTGAACCAAGAAATGTTGATGCAAACACTAGGTCCTCACCAACTGCGGAGGTAAATTTCTACACGATGGGAATAGATGATCCGAAGTCGACCATGTGAGAAATTGTTTTATTACCAATCACTGATGTATACTATTAACAAACATGATACTACTAACCAATAATGATGATGAGAGCCAAGGTACCCAGTACAAACTAACAAGTGTGAATAAATGAGCAATAGTCGAACACTTGGAAGAATCTATCAATCAGGAGACAATGATGTTTTCCCACTGTTGATATTGAAGGAGTCTACTGCTGATGACTGCAAACCCTAAGGTACTGCCAAATGGACTCTAGATCTTGTTCCCAGAGCAATGAATTGAAGTTGATGTGAAGAGATTTGGAGGAAGGAAGGCATTAAAGTATCCTTCATCAATCTAGCATGAGTGTAACCTGTAGGCCAATAATATGGAAAGAATCAGACAAATAAAGACGCAATAACCCAACCGAGGTACGTTTCTGTCATACACAAGATGTAGCTAGTGCATGATAGAAACCCTATAAACCAACCAATAATGAAAGCTGACACAGAGTCGAGGAATCCACCAATAGGGTCAAATGGAAACCAAGGTACTGCATGAACCCCAATGTGTGATAATGAAAGCTGATGTCAAACACAAGGGAAACGAATCATTCAAGGAACATGATACTAATTGATATTGGGCACAAGGTGACCTATCAATAATGAAAAGAGGGCTAGGGTGCGTCTCTAGATCCGTTCTCAAAGCTATTTGTCGTAGTCAATAATAGAAAGACCCGCCAACAAGAAGTCAATGGAGACCTTCTCAAACTAGTACAAGCAAAGGATGAAATAACTGATGTGATAACGAGCATGACTCTGACAACTAGGAATGGCTGACTGAAAAATATTTTAAGACACATTGCAGAGAGATCGACTTAGGTTTACCTCCCTTGAACAAAATCTGGACTCAACTGTGATTACATGGCAGCATATGATAAATTTGTATAATTTTTTCATGTAGAAGGCATAAGAAAACTCTCCATATGATTGGAAGAGATAAGCAATCATAGGAGTACTAACTTGATAAGAAGGTTAAGGCTCTCCTAAGTCAAACTAAAGCCCATCCCAATGGAGGAAAGACTTATTTTTTGAGTGCTTTGTTCAAGGGTGACACAACTGACTCTCACTACCATCAATTATGGAAATACCATTCCCTCTCTTTCTGGGATATATAATTTTTTTGTCTTTTTCATGTTTATGAAGCCTAAAAAATGATAACAGAATGCTATAGTATAGTGGAAAGAACAAGTTTCCAAAAAGAAAATGCTCTAGTTCCTAGGAGGGGAACATTCCTATGCTCAATGCAAGGTGATGAAACTAGTTAATGGCACTCAAAAGAATGTTCTTTCCATGGCTAAAATGGTGTGCCAAATTGTAGAGGCTAAATGATTGCAAGGTTAATTTTGTAGAGGACATGGTGAAAACGTGGCTTAAATGGGAGTCCATGTGAAGGTGGCTCAAGGCCAAAAGGTGCAAATAGTCAACATGCAATGCAATAGTACAACTCAACACAAAGGAGCCTCTAGGGTATAAAGCTAGAAAATGGGAAAGAAGAAAGAGAATGAATCTCCAACACACAAGTCATGGCGGGACTACAGAGGACTCCCGAGCCTACTCAATATAGCAGGATGGGCAACAGATGTTAGCGAGGAACTAACTAAGATGTTCATGTAAAGGTTGGCTCTACCATCATATCATGATTTTATGAGTTAGCAAGTGAAAATGGTTTATGAATCACGACATGATGGGATCGACCCTATGGAAAAAAATATCACAGTATGGAGACTAGTATGCAAAATGGAGTGGAAAGTGATATTCCCTAACCTATATGCTAGTAAGAGAGTGGTACCTTCCATGACGGGTCTGCAGTCATGGGACCGAAATAGTTTCTAAAAAATTCCCCAAAATATCCTGAAAAAACAATCGATCCCAACACTCCAAGCCAAAAGGTCAAAAATCCCAGAAAAGGAAAACCAA
>APFE030609134.1:0-14719 GCA_000404065.3 Pinus taeda | reverse complement strand
CTTTGACATCTGTACCATTTCTGTAGTGGCCGAAATATATTGGAGAGGCATTCACTGAACGAGCTGCCTTGGATTCTAATTGTGCAGATGACTCATTATTTGATGAAGATGTGTGCCCTGTTTTCACGGTCCCTGCCTTCCATCAGTCCTCATCTCCAAAAGAACATGCTTCAAGCTATTTAATACCTTTAATAACCATGCATAACACCATATGCCTTATGATCTGGATGCTTTGTGAACTGAACAGGTGTCCAACCCAAAATTCCGGTAACCCTTCCAGAACCCTAATAATTTGGTCATAAAGTAGCTTTAGGAAGACTTTAGCAAAAAACCAAAATATTTTACCTTTTCTCCAACATTTACACCTGTCACTCTTTGAATGCTCAGATAGCCTTGTATGGTCTCTTTCCTGCCCTCGAGACATTCCTTTCAAAATTTGTTGACCTCAGCATCAACTTCATTGTTTTCTTACAAAACAGTCATCTACAGCAGTTTCGTAGCGCGCTACGAAACTGCTGTTCTTTTCAAAAATACAGTCTTCAATGAATTTATCAATATCCTTAGTGACTGCAACAGCTTCGCTTCTGGCTTCAAAACTCTTAATTTATCTTCCCTTTATATGCCGTGCTTACATGCCTCAAAAACCAATGAACTTAAGAAAATAAAACAAAATCTTGGGGTAGCACCTGACTTTTAAAATTTGCAATTTTATTTGGCAGCTAACTTACCTAGCTGAGCTTTTAGTTTTGCAACCTCTTTTTCCATGGCTGCAATTTCTGCTACAGCTTTCTCCATATTAGCCATTTCTTTCTCGGCTGCCTCCCATTGTTCCTTTGAAGATGTAGTTTTGGTTTCTTTGGCAATGGGAACTTTTTTATCCATATCTTTCTTCTTGATTTCTTTTGCTTTTTCTATTTTGGGTAGCTGCTTCTCCATTTCTTTTGCTTGTCTTCTTGTGTATGGTTTTTTTTTCATTTCCTCTGCCTTCTCTGCTTTAGGCAGTTGTTTAATTTCTTTTGTTGCAGGTACCTTCCACAGCTGTCTCATCCTTGTGCAATTTCTCAGCTACTTTGCTTTGCCTCCTGGTGACTGACCTTCGTGGTTTGACCATAAATTCCTTACCAGATTCTTCAAATCTTAACCTTTTTGAGGCCTTTGATTTTTTGGTGCTTTCAGGTGATGACTGGGTTAAGTCAATAGGCATTGACTCAACCTGTACTGTTTTAGCTTGTTCAAAATCAATTGCCTCCAGTAAATCATTTAGACTAGCCTTTGACATAGGGATTTCTTCCACCGCTATTGATTTGCCCTTTTCTCTGCTTAGCTGACTTCTGGTTCTGACTCTTGACACCTGTTCAACTCCACTTGGCCCTGGTGCATCTTTCTGGTGCTTGATTTTCTCCTTTGTTGATGACTTAGGTGTCTCCTTTATAACCACAGACTTCTCGGATTTACTCAACTTGGTTTTGGGCTTCTTTTGGCCTTTCACCTCTTTTCTGAGCTCAGCCAGGGTAGGTTCTTCAATTCTTCCTTCTTTTTCCCTATCCGGCAATGGAGTGAGGCCTGTCTTTCTTTGAAAGCCGGCCATAAAAATGAAAGAATCCCAATCTCTACCAATTTTTTGCAAACCATTTAACACCAGCAACTTTACTAAACCATGGTGAAACAGGGATGTTTCACAATCATCTTTCCTTAACTGGATTTTATCACACATTTTACTAAGGCTTCTGAACAAGTAGAAAGGGATGTCTATTGATGCTTTACCTATGAAATGCAATAAGAGTTTGAAATGATAGGAATAAACTTTGGTGTACCTCCCCTCGCATGTTAGGTATTTCTGGATGCATGTAAGGAGCAGAGCATAATGTTATTTTACGTAACTCCTTGGCACAGCTTTGGTGAGGTCCTCATTTACATACTGTTCTTTCAAAAATTCCTTACAGGGAGTCATGTCAAACTTAAAATTTTTGAACCACTCTTGTCCTCCTCTCGGAATTTCAGTGACAATAGAAATGGCTTGTGGAGACACAGGAAATTCTAGCATTTACCCCTTAGAATTCAAGCCAATAAAATTCAATGCAAAAGCTTTCGTTACCTTTGTATGTCCTCCCTTCAACTTTTCGCAAAACCTCCAGCAACCAACATTTTTAAAGGCTCTTGCTACACCTTCATCTCTGAGTGTAATATCAAGCCCCTCTGGCTCTGTTCTTAGGCACCTTCCGGATCGATGTACTCTTTTCTCCATCTTGCTACGAATGTCTTCACACAGAGAACTAACAGCAGCTACAACTCAGAAACAACCTCAGCTTTGGAGTGCAGGCTCGCTTGCAATGATCCCTTTAAATGAAAATTTGGGCTTCTTTGCGTTTTTTCAAACAACAAAAAAAATCTCGTCATACAACAGGCATGTTAACGCACCATGAATAAACATTATGAGGCAACCATACCTCATAAAATCTCTTTAAAATGATTGTCATGTGCGTGATCCTAAACTTGATGGCGGAATGATAACCTATCATGACCTGGAGAAGACATCAACTGACAAAATGTGAACGGACCTAATGACTCATCTTCCCAGACTTGACATTTCAAGAAAATGCGCTACAAAAACCCCGAATCCCCGATTTCGTAGCGCAAACAATTATGAATTGACAAAACGTGCTACGAAATGGCTGGTAAATGATACGCTGTGAAAAGGTGGAAAAATGATTGCGCACCTAAATTGGCCAATCAGATTGCGCTGCGAAACTGCGCAAAATACAAATGACGCAAACAAGAGAAGACATGCCTTAAACAATAATGATGGAGGGTATTATAACAGTTTTTCACAAGGACTCACATTAATACCTTTTGAAATTGTGATTTCAAAGTGACACACATAGAAACCTATTGACTTAAACAAAAAAAAATTATATGAATTTTTGGACATAGGTGGACTGTGGTTTTAAGTGATAACACATAATATTCCCCCACTTTATGGGAGAAACCTCTAGCCATGAAACTCATCTTATATTTCTCAATACTTCCATCTGCACCATGCTTGATCTTGAAAAACCATTTAGAATTCACAACAGAATTTCCTTTGAGTCTCGAAACCACTTCCCACACATTATTCTTCATAATAGATTCATATTCCTCGGCCATAGCATCTTTCCAAACCTGTTATTTCAATTCTTCTTCAAAGGTGTGTGGTTCAACCTATATTATATTGATCATAACCATAACATAACCCTGATATCATCATGGCTTATTGCTTTCCATAAAGGCTCCTCTAGTAGTAGCATGTCTCTCAGCATCTTGTAAAGTATCACATAGCCAAAGTGGTATCCTCCTAATAAGAGGATCACATGGAGGGGGATCTAAGGGGTCCATGGGTTCCATGATATCATCAACAATATCTGCCTTAGGCTCGGTCATAGAAGGACATTCTAGTAGGTCCATTTCATCGTCCTTATTCTCAACATTGGGAGGAGGAGGATGAGTGTCCCTTGCTTTCCCAAGGGAAACAATTTCATCCAATGTCACTTCTCTGCTAAATTTTATATTCCTTTGACCAGGCACATATATTCTAAAATCTTTATCATTTTCACAATATCCAATAAATGTACCTTTCTTCCATGAATCTTCCAGCGTATTTCTCCTATCCTTTTGCACATGAAAGAAGACGGGGCAACCAAATATTCTCAAATAACTAACATTATTCTTGAAACCTATGAAGACTTCTTCAAGAGTCCTATCACCCAAGGCTTGATGAGGACTCAAGTTTTGAACATAAACCACAATGTTAGCATCTTTACCCTGTAGAAGCTTTGACAAATTTTAATCATGCAACATGGCTCAGATAGCTTCCATGATGGTCCTATTCTTTCTTTCATCCACTCCATTTTTTTTAGTGTTGTAAGGTACAACAATCTCCTTCTTGATCCCAACTCCCTTGGAAAATTCAATGAACTCGTTCAAAGTGAATTCTCCACTATTATTAGACCTGAAGACTTTATTCTCTTCCCCGTTTGATTCTCTATTAGTTCCTTGAAGTATTTGAACATGTCAAATTCCTCGTCTTTGTGCTTTAATAAGAATATCCATGTCTTTTGTGAGAATTCATCCATGAAGATTATATAGTATAGGTATCCACTGAGATATTTCACTGGTATGGGTCCACATACGTCAGAATGTATGAGTTGTATAATACCACTGGTCCTAGTCCTACTAGAAGGGAATGTTCCTTTCAATTTATTTCCACTATCACATCCTAGACAAACCCCATCATGATTTTCTTGAAGCTAAGGCATTCCAGAAACCATCCTTCTTACTTTAGGTAGAGAATCATAATGAAGATGAGCAAATATTTCATGCCATATATCACTTTGATGATTGCTATCATGTACCAATGTTTAGATTGGTCTTCCATTGACTCAATAGAGTCCCTCAATTCTTGATCCTAAAGTGAATGAATCCTTGATGGGAGAATCAATAGGCTAGGTAAGTACATTCCCCCTTATGAAGGCAACTCTCATCCCTTTTTCTTCCAAGCAATATATATAGATACAAGGTTGTTATTCAATCCTGGTATGTACATAACATCATGAATATGTATGATTTCCCCATCACCCAAATGAAAAGAAACAGAACCAAAAACCTTCACAAGATAAGTAGAATTGTCTACAAGAATAATCTTCAAATTAGACTCCCTCTCAACAAGGTTTGAGAAAAATTCATGATACCTAGTGAAGTGTTTAGAGGCCCCACTATCTACCAACCAACTATCAAACAAATCTAGAGGAGAGGAACTAGAAAGAGCATAAATAAGAAAATATTCAGATTGAGTAGCAGTTGCATTATTCCCATGCCTTGAATTCCTTGATCTCTTTTGAGGACGACAACCTTCTTCATGATCATCATGATCATCTCTTCTTCTTCTATCATTGACCCTATTGTTGTTGTAGCCATGATTGTTGTTGTCTTTGGACCTGGGAGCACCTCTCTTTTCCGGACATTCTTGAGAATAGTGAACATACTTGCGACAATTATATCATTCAACTTTCAACATGTGTCTATCCCTTTTTTATATTTTAATGGAGTCCCTAGATTTTGGTGTAGGATTTCTTGAGTTAGATGGCCTTCCTCTTCCTTTCCTCTTCTTATCATGAGCAACAAATGTAGAGGGCTCTCCTTCTTCATGATTTTGAATTCTCCCCCTGGAAATCATCCTAATCTCTTCTCGAGTGCACTTTCTAATGAGTTCACCAAATGTCGAGAACTTGATCTCTTCTTGAGTGAAATTTCCAATGAGTTCAACAAATTTCAAGAACTTGTCATTTTTGCTTATAGTAATAATAAATGTCTCCGAAATTAGAGGAAGGCCTCCAAGAGTAATAAGTACCAGCTCTATATTAGATATAGTTTCTCCAACAATCAAAAATTGATCCTTGAGTTGTGATAACATCATGAAGTATGATTGCATAGTCTCCCTGTTGTTCATCTTTATATCCTTGAGTTTATTTTTCAAGGAGAGAATATGGTTCAAACTCTTGACCTCATATCTCCCAACTAGCTTATCATATATTTCCTTGGGCTTCTTCAACTTAGTAATATAAGTAAGCAAGTGATCTCTTAAAGAATCGATAATGATTTTCTTAGCTTTGATCTCACCTTTCTTATACTTTGCCTTGATGGCAGAAAAAACATTTTCCAGAGGCTTAATTACCTTTCCTTCCACACATTCCAAGACATCATTATCTTCCAAGGTTACCTCCAACCTGATTTTCTAAGCAACAAAATTTGATGAGTCGTTCAACTTCTTTGCTTCCTTGAAGTATGAGGTAACATGTTGAACAAGTCCAATAAAATTTATTCAAATATTTCCAAATGTGATTTCTTGTCTCTTGTCTCCTTGGGCTTTTCTTCACCTCAACTATGATACAATGTTAATTTTCCACTGTTCTATGCTAAACATAATCACCTATAACTATTATTCTTCAATTAACAAAGAATTTATCCAATATAATTCAACATTCTAGCAACAATAAGAAATTGTAGATATAACGATAAATCAATGCATAATAGAAAACAACCAAGACTAAGAGAGACACAATATTTTTTCAAAGACCAGGGGAAACCCTTTCAATTTCTTCTTCTATTAGATTGTCATCAAATGTTCAATAGAGAGATACAATGTTCATGTACATCCACAATGATTCAAAGATTCAATCCATTGATTAACCAAGGAAACTATCGAACATCCAATCTAAAATGAGCCAAGTAGTCAAATTTGGTCCAAAGTCAAATTTGTCAAATTTGGTAAAAGTCAACAATAGCAAAAAAAGCCAAAAGAAGTCAAAATTCAATGGCCAAATCACCTCCAAAGCAGCTCGGTCAATAGTCATAAAATGAAACCTCCTTTGGTATCCAAAGTTAACAAAAAATAGTCCAAAACAGTACCTACAAATTTGGTCAAAGTCAAACTTTGACTTGCGAAAGCCCTAGCCAAAATTTTGCAGTAAACATTCGTCAAACAACCCAAAAAATATCATTCAACGTGCTAATCATATCATCCCTCCAAACAAATTATAAATTCAAATTCAAACCAAGTCAAACCATGTTCCAAGTCCCAAAATTCAACTTTGGTCAAACGCCCAAAAAATAAGACAAATTTGGCCAACAGAAAATGACTCTCTCTACTTCACACGTGTGAAGATGAACCTATAATTTTAGAGCTAGACGAACCAATCCAAGAGAAGAATGTGATGTGTGCTTATGCCTCCAAGTGATGTTGCATGAGGTCCTTTTATATGTGTCTTATAGGGTCAAATTTCCTTGCCCATACTGACTTATATTGTTGTGCACATGTGGGTTTCACATCAAAAATAATATTTTTTCCTTGACCAAATTAAATTATTCCAAGGGCTAGTAGGGGCTTCTCTTGATGAGGAAGGCTTCCTAATGGAGGGAATTTTCTCCCTGAGCTGCCAAATTTCAGCACTAATGGTGCTTACTATCTCCCTATCTTCCTCTTTTTCACCATCACCATTGCCTCAAAATACTCCATCAATGGTTGCTTCATTTTTTTCCAAGGAAAGAAATCAATTTCCCTCTTGGCCTAGAGGCAAGAGTGAAGTATTGTTACCAAGCCATCCCCTAGATATACTCACTTAAAATTGGTTTTCTCAGGCTCGAATCCATTACAACAATAATCATGAAGGCTTTAAATCTCATCATTTTGCTAGTGGTGATTTGAACCTGTGTGGGAGGACGAAAATTGTTCCATCAAAATACTTTGAGATAACCCCAATTGACACTCCAATAATGGTTACTACCTAAGAATCTCCTCATTTTATTTTTCTTTCATTACAACAACTCATGTATTGTAATCTTCTTCAACTAGATGTTTCTCTACTTTATATCCACTATTTTTCATTAAATCTCATTGTCACATCTTTTATTTGGTTTACTCCATTTTCTTTTCCTTTGTAACACATTCAAATTCACCTAAAACAAAGTCATCACATAACAAATTCCCATTTTCATCTCTTTTACTATTATGTCTATGGTAACATTGTAACTTCGCAACTACACTACTCACTATTGCAACAATAGATATGGTGTGTACATACATTCTCTTGGATAGATTACTACTCTCAATTGCTTATTTAGTTTTCTACACAAAATCCTTTATGTTACTCTTATCCTTGCATTCTTCTATTAAAAATCCATCTCTACTCTCTCTTGTCATTTTATTATGCATTTCACTCACACTTTCCTTATTATTTTCTCCAATGACATGCACCCCATTAGCACAGTCAACATTCTCCACGACCACGATTAGAAGAATTTATTTTTGTTTTTCCTCTTGTTGTCTACTATCACACTTTCTCTTCTTCTAAACTTTCTCAATTCTCATGGAAAAATGATAAGCATCTTTTAATGGCTACATCTTCTCCACAATTATCTTCCTTTTAATATACAATTTAAATCCTTCCACAAACTACATGATATTTTTATCACTGTCTTGTATGAGAATATCTCTCATAACCATGCTACAAAATTCATTAAAATATCCTTCTACCACATTTATCATTTTTCTTCAGTTTCTCTAATATTCTCTTCATTTTCAAAGAATAATAAAAATTTACAAACTTACCTCTCAATTTAATGACCATTCTTTTCCAATTTTGAATATTGTCTCTATCTGTCCATTTTATATTCCACTTCATTGATTTCCACCAATCATACTCATAGCTTCTCAATATTCCATAGCCAAATTTCACTCTCTAGGGGTATTTAATCTCATTGCACTCAAAATATGTCTACATGCCTTTTATCCACTTGATTAGACTTTCTAAATTTTCAATTCTAGAAAATTCTAGTATCTCCATCTTGATTTGGTGTTACTACAGTCTTTGCATCTTCTACGTCACTTTTGTATTTTGTGTAAGTGTCTTTTGACAATTTTCTCCGCAAAGTGAATTATATGGCTTCCATCCTCTTCATGCTCTTCAACAACATTACTAAAATTTTCTTATAGCCATTATTTCTTCTTTAATACCTCATTCTCCATGACCTCTACCCAATACTCTTTAAGATTGGAGTTGAGTATTCTCTTAGAACATCTACCCATTCCTACTAATAGATGTGTGCTTCACTTGCTTATTTGGATAACTCTACCCAACATCACACCCTTGTTGGAGTTATCAAGATTTCCCATTTAATTTTTCCATAGAATCATCATTTTTCTCATGTATCAATTATATTCTATATTCTCCCCCCCCCCCCCGCCCCCCCCCCCCCCGGAATTTTATTGGAATTATTTGAATCCCTTGGATTATACTACTTTATACTACTTGATCCAAAGAGGTTTCACATCCCTATAATATCATGGACATACAAAATAATTTTTGCACAATTTTTGTAAATAAATTCACTTCCAATATTAAATAAACAACCACCACAATACGTAATTCAATTTTAAAAAAAAGCCATAAATACACCTCAATAATAATCAATCAAGAGAAAATACACATATATATATAACCTCTTTACTAATTTAATGACCAATTCTCTTAGACCTATTTAAATTCATTGAGCCCATGCATAGGTATTTGGCATCCTCAACCATCCATAATACAAAAACCAAGTCAAAGGATAGTCAAAGGCCCTTTGTTCATTCACAAACTTCATGTTTATACTTGTTCATATTGACTTTTGGCCTTACAATTACCATATCTAAGCATATTCAAATTACAATGCTTCATATTCTAGTGGTTAACAATTATTCACTAAACATAATAAATATTTCAGCACATTATAATTTTGATTTATTTTTCCTTTTTTTTTAAACAAAAATAGAAACAAAACTTAGAAAATCATAAAAAATGTAATACATAGATGCTCCTTCTCATAGATATATCTATATCTTTAAAATATAATATAAATAATATATAAATATATATATATATATATATATCTATATATAATAATAATATATATATATATATAATATATAAATATATAATATATATATATAAATATATATAATATATATATATATCAAGTCTTGCCTTGTAGTAAATTAGAATTATGTGTGTAAGATCTTATGGGATGTATATTACTGGTGGAGGATTATCATGATTCTCCACTTTAGTCCAAGTTAGTTCAACACCTCTAACCATGAATTTGGTTGAGTTCTTTCAATAAATTTTTTTTATTTATGCATTAGGTTTGCATCCTTTTAAATAAATTTCATGTATATTAACCTTATCTAGTTAGTTTGTTTCCCTTATCTAATTAATTCTTAAAATTTAATCTATATAGTGGAGGTTTAAAACTTCAATTAACCTAGCATCCTTCCCTCTTTTTCTTTTATCCTCTCCTTCCTCATCCTAGGTTTTCTTATTTTATCCCTAAAATTGAGTGGCGACTCCAGTCTCTTCTATCACATATGTGTGTTCTTCTATCCCTAACCTCACCTTATGTTTGGTAGTATGAATATCAATTATTTAAGCTATCTATAGTACACTGAAATTCACAATGAGCAACCAAACCATACCATATCCAACATAACTACATACAGTGAATCCAAATCAACCAAAATATATGAATAATTTATTTTAATTGACTATTATTTCCATATACAAATTAATACAATTTAGCATATATAATATAATTATAAAAACAATATATAATCAACATATGGTAAACATATCCCCCACAATGGGTGATCATCAAGAAGGATCATGGACACTCTATTTATTGAGAATTGATGATGCCACCTCCATCACTCATGGATAGAGGACAAATGTGGAGGTTTTATAAAATGTTGTCGAAGGTTTTATGAGCATTGAAAACACCAATATTATCACCCTCTCTTGATCTCTATTTATGATTACCTAGTGGTGGAACATCTCATGGGATGGTGTAGCATCCATCCTTCATCAAAGATGGGAACTATGGTCCTATCATGGCAATAACACCTTAATTTCTCCACTGTTATTTTCAGCCTTTCGTTGTGGAGCTTATTTTGGGTCATTTTTTTATGTTTTAATATTTCTTTTTGTTTTCATATTATTTTTCTTTATTCAAGATGGACATTTCTCTAGCCTAACTAGACCTTTCCCTAGTTCTCTTCCTTGAGTCCTATATTTATTTTTGTGAGTGCCCTAGATCCACCTCTTGAATCTCCTCCACGCTCTACAGTATCAATGATCCCAGCCTTATCCACTCCTGCCTCCATCCCCTTTCCATCCATAGGTCCCCATTGGCTTTAGTGAAAGGTTCATTACTGCTGGCCTAAGTCAACCAATTCCTCTAATTACTTGTTTGGTATCATTTTGTTTCCATCCATGCCATTTCCTAGAAAATACCATTACAACCGAGGTGAAAGAATAATGGATTTCCCCTATTATACCCTTGCACATTCTAATGTAGAAGCTTTGGCTAGTAGATATTAGGAACACACTTCACAATCTAGCCATGAAGAAATTAACAAACTAGAACAAGAAGCAAGGGTTGAGGGTCAATTCCTCTTGGACATCAAGGTTGCGGAAAGTGAAGGGCACTACATGCCTAGTACAAGATATATGTTTTCTCATTAGTCTCAATATATGAAGATCATTGATCTATACACTGGGGCTTCACTCAATGAACCTCTGACATATCACGTGCGTTCATAGTATACTAAACAATACCCCTAATTTGACTACATATTGGAAAATACCTCTAAAAATAACATTATTTAACCCCCTATGTGAAACCAATACACCCACCAATTTAAAAAACTCCTACATTCACTAGATATTGTAGGTATCCATATTTTCATTAATGTTTTTTATACCCATTTATATTTTTTCATTAACTTTGAGCTCCATTTGTTATACCTGCCAATATAAAAACCATTTACCCCCTATATATCCCCCAATATATTAAGTAATTTTTTCCTCAATATATATCCCCCAATATGAACCCATGTGGTATGGTATTGCTCCCCCAGTGAAGCCCCCATGGATCTATACTAGCAACTCAAGACTATATAGGGAAAAGTGTTGACTAAGAAGTATGAAGCTCATGAATAAATCCTCTTGTGGAGTGATGCTTTACAACAACATGTTAACAGGATAGAAAAGAAAATTTTAGTGATGGCCAAGAAGTTGGCCAACTTGGAATTCCCCAATAGCGATGAATATGATGTAGTGCTAGCCCCTACCCAGGTGGACTCCCTTAATGAATAATTGTGGTAGATATGGTTTGTTTTTTGTTTTTGGAAGAACTTTCATGGGACTTTCAAGCTAAACAACCTGGTAGATAAACATAGTTCTAGTGGCTATTATAGATATCTAGATAGATATAGATTCAAGTAGTTAGTAAAAAAATTCAAATTTTTAATGTGAATTTCATGACTGAAGACTTCTTCATATACTTTTGGTATGGTTTCCCTGGTGGCAGACCAAAAGTAATGGACATGCAATGTCTATTTTTTCTTAGTGATACAAATGAAGTCTAACTTACCAAAAAAAACATATTTTAAACATAAAAAAAGGAACAATAATGAGCTATTATAACTTATATAGGATCCTAATTATAATATATGTCATCCCAAGAACATAGAAATGAATTGGTTAATGAAATATGAATTACTAATAATAATGAAACAAAAATATAGTTAATAATAGTTTTCAACTATATTTATCTAGGTTGTAAAGTGTTGAGAAATGATGACACTATGCTAACATAATGTTTTATATGAGTTTGACATATTAATTGTGGGAATAAAACCTCGATGGAAATGATAGAAATCATTCTTTTTAAATATCTCAAATAAATCTCCAAAATAATTTTAATTACATTTTAACTATATAATATAAAATTATAAAATTTAATAACAAACAATTTTATATAGTCCTAATATACCATCTTATTATGAATTTGATAGAATAATTCCTTTTGTCATGTATCCTTGGTCAGTGCACCTTTAGATGCTCTCATCTCCTGAGGATTTTAGTACAGAGAGAAAGGTTACACTTATGGAATAGGCCTTGCTGTTAGTTGTACCTATTTGATAGGCGCACTGGGGGAGAAAGCACTACCGTATGTAAAATCAGCAACACCAATCTTCAGTAAGGCCATTATGCATACCCTTTTCTGAAGGGTAGTGAGAATGGTTGCGACAACAAACATCCATCTCGTTTGTACTTTAGATACCCATATCATGGAACCATCGGAGATTTTTGAAGTGATTAATCCCCATAGAATACTTAATTCAAAAAAGTGAAGGGAACTCTACTTGAATGGTTCATGAGACACAATACTTGCTAAGGTTTTGCAAATGGGGTAGCAAGCTAAGTGGGCTCGATTGTGGGGAAAACTCCACAGTTAAGTGCGCTTTAGCCAGAGGTGATCTGGGATGGGTGACCTCTCGGGAAGTCCTGGTTACTGGGTGCAAGCCTCGAAAGTGATGATTGACGTTACGTGATTCATTTCACTAGTTTCAATCCCAATTCTTCACCCTTGTGAACATTACCCAATGCAATGAGTGCTAAGTGGACTATTCAAAAATCATGAGAAATTAGTCAATTATGACTACCTCTCATGGAAATGGTCATAGATGAATGACTTACTTAACACAGTTGAATGCCAAAGTGATATCTAATATAATGCACAGTGAAAAACTCAATACTTAATTCAAAAAAGTGAATGAATCTCTACTTGAATGGTTCATGAGGCACAATACTTGCTAAGGTTTTGCAAATGAGGTAACAAGCTAAGTGGGCTTGATTGTGGGGAAAAGTTCATAGTTAAGCGCACTTGATCCAGAGGCGATCTGGGATGGGTGACCTCCCGGGAAGTCCTAGTTACCGGATGCAAGCTCCAAAAGTGATGATTGACGCTATGTGATTCATTTAACTAGTTTCAATCCCACTTCTTCACCCCTGTGAGCATCACCGGATGCAATGAGTGCTAAGTGGACTATTCAAAAATCATGAGAAATTAGTCAGCTACGACTACCTCTCATGGAAATGGTCATAGATGAATGACTTAGTTAACACAGTTGAATCCCAAAATGATATCTAATATAATGCACCACGAAAACAGAAATACTTAATTCAAAAGGGTGAAGGGAACTCTACTTGAATGGTTCATGAGGCACAATACTTGCTAAGGTTTTTCAAATGGGGTAGCAATCTAAGTGGGCTTGATTGTGGGAAAAACTCCACAGTTAAGCGCGCTTGAGCCAGAGGCAATCTGGGATGGGTGACCTCTTGAGAAGTCTTGGTTACCTAGTGCAAGCCCCGGAAGTGATGGTTGATGCTATGTGATTCATTTCACTATTTTCAATCCCACTTCTTCACCCTTGTGAGCATCATCCGATGTAATGAGTGTTAAGTGAACTATTGAAAAATCATGAGAAATTAGTCATGTATGACTACCTCTCATAGAAATGGTCATATATGAATGACTTACTTAATGTAGTTGAATCCCAAAATGATATCTAATATAATGCACTACAAAAACCCTAATACTTAATTCAAAAGAGTGAAGGGAACTCTACTTGAATGGTTCATGAGGCAAAATACTTGCTAAGGTTTTGCAAATGGGTAGCAAGCTAAGTGGGCTTGATTGTGGGGAAAAATCCATAGTTAAGTGTGCTTGAGCCAAAGGTGATCTGGGATGCGTGACCTCCTAGGAAGTCCTAGTTGCCAGGTGTAAGCCCCAGAAGTGATGATTGACGCTATGTGATTCATTTCACTAGTTCCAATCCCACTTCTTCACCCCTATGAGAATCACCTGATGCAATGAGTGTTAAGTGGACTATTCAAAAATCATGAGAAATTAATCAGTTACGATTGCCTCTCATGGAAATGGTCATAGATGAATGACTTACTTAAAGCAGTTGAATCCAAAAATGATATCTAATAAAGAAATTGTTACGCGTTCCATTCCTAGTACTAAGATCCTTCGTATTTGGAAACAAATATTTGCAAGAAAGATGGATAGATATTCATTGGAAATATACTAGCCCCTGTAGATTCATAATATTTGGGTTAGTTTTTTTTTTTAATCAATTCCACAGATTACTCCCCATATTACCTATTGTAAAGAAAAGAGGATCTATATGAGGTGGGAATCTCATGTACAGTTTTGAAGCGGAGATAATTTCAATGGAATGAATGACCATAGTATATGTCAACTCAACTAGAAGGGGAATATGTGAAATATTTACAAAATT